>CM041779.1:204758546-205038655 GCA_023374045.1 Limonium bicolor | reverse complement strand
TCGTCTTCTTTCTTCTTCTTCTTCTCTTCTTCTTCTTCTTCTTCTTCTTCTTCTTCTTCTTCTTCTTCTTCTTCGTCTTCTTCTTCTTCTTATTCTTCTCCTCCTCCTCCTCCTCCTTCTTCCCTTTTTTATCTTCTTTTCCCGTCGTTTTTGTATTGGGTAGAATGCCCCTCTCTCTCCCCTTCTTTTTTGCTTTTCAAATCTGAAATCTGGGGCGATCCGACCAGAGGCAAAAATACGCGAACGAAATTGACCCGACCGCCCCACAGTGGTGGTCTGCCTAGTTAGGTTCGGACAAGAAGCAAAACAAATGCTCTATCTTCTTCGTTATATCTCTGATTTTGGATCCGTTTGCGCCCACGCGTTCGTCTCTTCGTCTACTTTTTTCGTGCTATGTTATTCCTCATGTTTCAAAAATAATTGTGTAAAACACTAATAAACACACAAAACTAGAGGAGAACTAGCTAGAGTGGAGAAAAGAGCATAAAAAGTGTTGATAAAACATACTAAATACACCCCTAAAACATGCTCATTTAGACACTCAAAACACCCCACACTTACCTTTTTGCTTGTCCTCAAGCAAAACCAAGCCCCCAAGCAAGTAAGGATTGCTCAAGACTAACAAATACTAACATGAATTGTAGGATAGGAGAAGAAGCAAAAAGTGATTAAAACCTTTGAGGAGTGTGATCCATCTCTTAGTGGTGGCATGGGTGTGCTTAGGGCAAAACAAAATCAAGAGTTTCGGGATATGATCCGGAGTGCTTTAAAGTTATAAAGATTAGGTGACTTTAAGAGCTTTTACCATGGCCAACTTCTCTCAAGAATGGGCATTGAGAAGAAACAAAAGGAAAAAAAGATTTATGCATTTGTTTCACTTTTGCATAAGAGATGAGAAGATAAAATTTTGGCATCAAGACTTTACATTTAATGTAACACCCCTACCGCTAATCCAATCATTATCTCATAATCCGTCTAAATTACCAACATCAAAGCAGCGGAAATCAAACTATCAGCGGTGGGTGATACAATGCTGTTAGTCACCCACGTGATTAACAAGGCCAAATCCAAACAAAACTGTACCGGTCTGATGAATTAATATACCGAGTACACTATACAAACGTTACATTCCATTACTTAATCAAATCTTAATCCAAATACAAACTTAAAAAAAAAAATTACAACCGCAATCCCGTTCTATACCGAGTATCTACAGTTATCAAGTTTGCTGATAACCATTCGGACTCACAATTCAACATTACAAATAAATACAACCTTCCTAACCAACTACCCATGCTTACACAGTAACCCCGTCTTACACTCTCGGACGGTGATTGGCTTCAATGTACCTAGAAAATAAAAACAGTGCCCCTAGGGGCTTAGCAAATTGCTACATATGAAATTCGCATACCCCGCGTGCTAACGGGGGTACGCCAACTACTTTGTCGAGAGCATGAGATTCATTTTAATTCAATCATCATGCAAGGCAGCTATACATTTTATATGTACACTAGCACAAGTACTCAACATACAAGCAAGGGATGCAGTCACACTAACATAATAAGTTTGTTAGTTAGTATTACTTAGTCTTAGGCCTTGAGGGTTTCTACCTCACTATGCCATTGTTCCTTATTCATTATCTTACCCATTCTCTTGGGTTACTCTTACTCAAGTTCTCCTACACTCAATCTCAATCAAGTTCTACAATACTCAATCTCAATCCTCAACTCTCAAGTTCTCAATTCTCAACTCAATGCTCAATTCTCAAGTTACTAACTCAAATCTCAATTCTCAATATCAAATCTCAAAGGTATCTTTTAAGTCATTACCCATGACCTCCGGGTAGAGTCATACACCAGACTCACCACCGGGCTTTCAAATACATGTCTTACTTCCTCGATTTTGACCCTACTCTGGGTCTAGCATAGTGGAAAGGTTCGACTATCAAACAGAACTACATACTTAGCTCCTCAAATTCTCAAATGTCCGTTTCTCTACAGGACTACTCAATTTCCCAAAACTCCTCTCTCGGAGTTATTTCATAATCTCATAGATTAGCCTAGAAGTATCTCTCTCGATATCATCTATTAGCTTAGAGAAGTTCTAAGGTCTAGTATTCTCAGATTTAAGGTTTTACCCAACTTATCAAATACTTTTATGTTCGGGACATTTTCTCAAATTAGGTCGGATCCTCATATTGGGGATCGACTATCTCTAAAGGAGTTTGATGGTCCTTTATATGTACTTTACTTTTCTCTTAAGTTCTTTTCTTAGAACTGTCATCATCCTCTAAGTAGAGGTTTACTATATCTTTCCACTCTTGTTTGTGTTCGTGGATTATTTCAACTCGGTTCTCTAACTGTTATTGGGAATTTACTAACCCCGTACCACTCTCTCACGTTCCAGTGAGTTCATCGGTTTACATTATAGTTATTCGTGATTCGATAGTTTTCATGTGTTTCCACGTTTTTGTTATTTTGCGAAACGACCCTATCAACAAGTCACTAATCAAACAAGACTCGTCTAGAGTCGATCTATAGTGCACATTCAACATCCAAGCACTTCATCCAAAATCACACATTTCATGAATTATACAAACTTCAAGTTCAAAACACAATCCAACAAGGAACGGTACATTACATGCACAAGAAGGTGCAATCAATCCGATTCGTGCATTTATCTTGTTTAGGTGATAACACACAACATACAAGCACACACATTAGAGTAACCATGTTAGCATACGGGGCATGAGAAAATCATACCTTTCACCTTGGGTTAACTTTACCGTGTCACCTCACGTTCTTCGAGTCTTACTCTCGAACCACTGATTACATGTCAAATGGTTCTATTAACATCAATACTTTAAGGTATTTAAATGAATATTACTCCTGTACTTACCCCGTTGTCCCGTTATACTTAGATTTACTCTTGTCAATTTATGTTCTTACTTCTTCACTCATTTTCAACACTTGTTTATGCTTCTTAGGACCTTTACATACCACCAAACAACTCCTAAACATCATCTAAAACCAATACCAATCAATCCCCTATCATTTGAACACTTTAAAACACTCACGGAGCATTTCTAGGGGTGGTTTGGGACTTGGTTCCTACCTTAAGTCCCGGACCAATTCAGAACTTAACTTTCGGCTAAAAAAACATGTGGTCCGGGACCTTGTACCTAGGCCAAGTCCCAGACCAAGGGAGGTTCTGTACTCTCAGCCTTATTTTGGGTGTGGTCCGGGACTTTGTCCATGGACCAAGTCCCAGACCCTGCTAAAAAGCTGTCAAATTGTAGTTTTTCAATTCATATTCAACCCTTAATTTACACCCAATCTTTCCTAATCCTTTCACATGTTTTCTAACTTGTTTAACCACCTAAAAACACTCCTTATTCATGCACTAAACCTTCTCAATTCATTGGTCCAATCTTTACCCAAATCCTTGCTTAATTTCCACAAACTTTCATTCTCACATTTGCCTTTTGCACCTTAGTGCATTTCTACTTCTTTTGGATAGTTTATAATCTTCTACCACCTTACCAAATCACTTAGTGACCATCACCACACCTTCCTAGACATTTGCATTGTCTATACCCAAGTTCATCCTCCATCTCCATGGTTGTGCAACCTAGTTTCTCTCCAACAATACTAACACTCCCATAACTCACTTGCTACAGATTTTTGCAGCTCTCCAACCCATTCTTCATTTACCATTCCAAGGTTATTACTCAACTCAGGTCAACTTAATAAACACCTAGGTTCTTCAATTCACCAAGTCACCTTAAACACTTAGTTCCTACTAAAATTTTGCCATAGTTTCCCCATAAACTTATCATATCCAAACTCTTCAATTCTCACCTAAATCAATCCTAAACTAGCCACACCCATAACGGATCCTATCAGCACACAACTTCCAATCAAAATTCACCAATCATCAATATTAATGCATATCCAAATCACTTGGCTCTAAGGCCCTGTTATACCCAAAATTTCAACCCCCTCGGAGTGGTCTCTAAGGCATACGTGTTACAAAGGGCAAAATGGTCAAAATGCACCAATGCAGGATTTTCCAAGGACATTCTTGGGATTTTCTATTTTCATATGACTTGTTCATTATCTCCAAACACTTCCAAATATCATAGTCATTATGAGAGGTATTTCATGATTTTCTGATAATATTTATTCTGGAAATTAAGCTTTTAATAAGCTAGTTTCTTTAATAATTAACACATGAAATAACCTCAAAATAGAAATAAAAGGGTTTTCAAAATTAAAATAAAATTGTCACATGGTTAGCATGACTACATACAGTCATAAACCTGAAATTATTTTATTTGGAACCTTATCCCAAAATTTAAAAGAGAAATTCAATCATTTTTGCAATTTTCTCTCTCCTCTGGAAAATACCGAAGTCAAAACAAAATGTCATGAAATTTTAACACAAGATAGAGATTTTTAGAGACTAATGCCGTTGGAATTTCGTTATTTCGACTTTCCAATCGTAAGTTATGAATTATGGGAGATTCCAGATTGTAAGATTTTTATCTAATCGGTTATTTATCGAAATAACCTGATTCCAACTCTCAAAATTCCTAAAAATCGTCTTTTATCTTTGGTTAAAATTTCGGAATTTTTATCAACCTGTAGCACGTTTTAAAAAATCAGATTCTCTTAGAGCACAAATCAGGGTTTTAGATAAAAATCTTGTTCTATCAACTTGGCCATGCTCTTTCTATAAAAGGCCTTCCAAAAAACGACCTAGGGCAGAGGAGAACACCTCCAAAGTCAGAGAACACAGCCACAAACCTTCTTCCCACGTTTTTACACTTCCAAGCCTCAAATCAATACCGAAACACTGCAGAAATCACCCCAAAATCACCAAAAACTCATCCTTTCTTCTCCTATTGAACTTCCAAGCACCAAAACACCACAAAAACAGAAGCAAACCGTCCTTAATCATACAAGGAAGAAGAAATCAGAAACTCGGGTCGAGGTTGAACCGGATCGGCTATCAACGACGCGTTCGAAGTTTCCCGATGTGAAGGAACAACCAAATCCCGAAGCCAAAACAGGTTAGAATTCGAATTCTTTAACTCCACTGATCACAATACGCTTCTGGTTGAAATTCCTATTCGAACTGACTTTTCTTTGCTTCTGAATTAAGGTTTGTTTGTGTTTCTGTCCACTAACTTGTTCAATAAGTTTCGTCCTTAATTCGTAGTCAAATTGAAAACTTTTGATCACTAACATGTTTAGAATCTTTCAGGCTACGTACCCATAAATTTTGAGCCAAAAACACCACCGGGAACTGCCTCAACGCCGCCGTCCGAGGTCGGTCCGCACCCACGGACGCTATGTCCGGGGTCCCGGACGCTCTGTCCGAAAGCCGGACGCCCCCGGACGGTGGCGGGATATTTTTATTTTCAAAATTTAGGGTTTTATAAAACATGTCCGGGCCCACGGACGTCCTGTCCGTGGCCCCGGACTTTTCAAAATCTCGTTTCTGTTCAAATTCGACTTTTCTGTGTAATTAGGTTAATTAGGGTCCGTGGTTTCGGACATTAGGTCCGTAGCCACGGACGGAAACAAAATTTGACCTAATTCTGCCTCCGAAACCCTAGTTTAGGTATCTTAATTTCCACTTTAATTTTCTGTAAAAAAAAACGTTAAAAAAAAAAAAACAGAAGCGCGCACTTAGGTTAAAAACGACTCGTAATAAGCCGTAATTAAACTAAGTAGAGGAAAAACGACTTCTAGGGGTAATGAAAGTAATTTGAACCCTAATTAAGTCGAATATCAAGCCCCCGAACCCGAACTCTCCTTTCCTAATTTGATCTAGGTTAAAATTAGGTGGCGACTCATAATAGGTTCCAGTGAGCTAGCTTAGGTTTTAATAATTATTGTTTTATGACATAGTTATTAATCTTAGGTTATAAGTGGACCTAAAACCCGACTAGATCCTAATCAACTTTAATCAACATAGGATAGGGTTTAAAATCGAGGCTCACAGACTGGCGACTCTGCTGGGGATCAATTCTTAATTTTAACTTGTTTAATTTTAAGAAAGAGGGCTTAACTCGAAAAATTGTTTATTTATGGCTTTATTACTTTGTTTTTACTTTTGTGCGCACTTTAATTTTCTGCACCATTTGCATCATATGAGAGCGAGGGTCCACACAAACCAGTTTCACCTCGGGGCCCATCTAGGGTCCCCTGTCAGGGACTCACACCTTTTAGGTGATGTGAATAAGCGGGGGAAAAGAGGAGGGTGTCGTCTAACCACACCCCCTTAATACCTGGGCCTTAGCCCCAAGCGTTTTCCTGGCAGTGCCCTTACCTAGCCCTTTGTTTGGTCAGTCAAAGACCCGACCGTAGACGCACACCTTCAGGTGATGTGAAAAGAGTGGGGAAGCCCAAAGAGAATAGCGTGCAAGCCCTATTCCTTTGTGGTGGCCTGGGCCCGCGCCCCAAGCACCTCTCCGGATCGATCCATACCCGGTTTGATTTAAACGTCTAGTGAGGACATGTTGAATTTGTGTGGGCCTTGTTTGCTTGTATGATCGGCCCACTACCCAGCCTAGAGATTGATAGGAACTTCTCCTACATCAACCTAGCCCAACACGAATTGGCAGCTCTATTTGTTTGCGGCCCAGAGGCCCTGTTTGGTTTAACATGTGAGTCGTTCAGGCTTCGGCCCAAAAGCCTAGACTTAGGTGATTTCTCTTCTGGCCCATTTTGAATTATCCAATTAGTTCTAGGCCCATAAAAAGGAAATCCACCTGAACTTGAAATAACTCACAAGTCCTGAAAATAAAATCTTTTTCGGCTTAGCAACCATCTTCTCTGGCCCGAAGAAAGTTAGGCCCATTTGTGATTTAGGGACCATTCCAGCTCATGTGCTTTACTTCAGGCCCAAACACATTCCGGCCCAAGGGCTCATTCTAGTCTAGGTAGACTTCTTATCATGACCCTAACCCAAAACCTTAGATCTAGGTGCCATCTGTTAGGCCCAACCAAAATCACTCGGCCCAAATTCCAGTTCACATATAGAGCAATCATTCTGGCCCAAGTACCACACTCATAACTCATTCCATTTGAGCCCATAGACCAATTCATAGTTTTGGCCCATGAGCTTCGCTCTCAATCCAGAATTTCGGCCCATAAAACATTTGAATCCAAGATAGTTTGCATAATTCGTTCATTCCAGTTTCCGGCTTCAAGGCCCAACAAGAGCATCAAACAAATCTAGACTTCAAGGATTATCCCTCGGCCCAGTGGCCCATTCACGGTCCGTGTGATTTCTTTCAGCTTGTTTGCTCAATTTCTGGATTCAGGCCTACATGTCCGTTCCAGTCTAGGAATCACTCTAATCTATGCACTTCACTCTCAGTTTGGCGAAGACTCAGGCCCAGTTACTTCCTACATAACCCATGGGCATTCCTAGTTCAGACATTTTACAGGGCCTACTCGAAGCTTGGAAGGAAGACAATCATGGTCAATGGCGCCCCGACGGTCAACAGCTCCAGTCTTCAACACGTTGGCATCAGACTGTTCAACATCACTATTTCAGAAGTTTTCTCGATTTAGTAGTTTTCTTTTCTCAATCATTCTTCTAACTTTTATGGTAGTTAGCTTCCTTTATCATTTTAGATTACAACTTTTGATGTTATCTTTCCATTCGTGAATAAGAGCATAGTTCGATTTTCGTTATTTTTTGTGCATTCATTCAACAAAACAAAAACACAAAAATTTGTTTTCTTTTTAAGGGATCACAGAGTAATCATTTCCCGACTATGGAATAAAATGACTTGTCTTTTGTTTCTAAAAGGGTGAACATGTCCGTCCTCACACCATAGACTATCCCATAATATCCACGAAGCATTCCAAAATCCGCATCTATTTAAGTGTTGTCATAAACCCCAGATCAATACTGGGGGCAATCTGAGTTCAGGATCGTCATCTTTAATCTTTCGTTTAACCGTGTGAACTATTCTCTAAGTGAAATTCACGAGAGTGTCTTGAGCGGAAAAACCATGAGTGAACGAGCGTGTCATTTTTACACGACTCCGGTGAGACCACATACAAAGGAAAATGTAAATGGCATAACTCCGACCGAAGGAGATAATTTGTAAATTTACTCTTAGACCTGCGAAAAGTAACAAAGAACGGATACACAACTATCAGGAATGACGAAGCACCTAGGTACAGCACCACATAGCCAAAAGCTTGTAAACCCTGTCATTAAACCCTAGGCACCCCCGCTGAGCCTTTCATATATCCCTTTTCGATATTATGAACTCCACAGAATCACCTAGCCAATGATGAGTTACCGACCCGGTGACCAAAGGAAGCGAGGAGCCCGACTCTCAGATAACAATCTAATCAGTCCAAAGAAGTGATGCCGCTATCAGCATGACGAAGTGATCCGTAAATGGTCCCAAAGTGGCACAGGATCCAGAGAGCTCACATCAAAACAACTCTCATAACTCAAAACCGGGAAACACAAAAACCCCGAAGGCAAAGTCAATAAAGGATAAAACAAAAAGGCAAACCCGAAGTGCCTCGAAGAAATCCAAATGACGAAAAGAGAAATGGTGTAAAGGACAACTTCAAAAGTCCAAGTCCAGAAGCTCGAAAACAACGTCAACATGAAGCAGCCAGACGACTTCAAGACAAGGAAGATGAATCCGAGAGAAGACGCACGTTGCAGCTTTGGTCACCCATTTAAGCTCCACATACCTCAAATATCCCTCCATGATCCCGTCGCCTTTCATCACACCCTATGGCCACGTTATAAGCTTTAAAGACTTCCGACTTGATAGTTGTGTGTCCAATCTCGTGAAAGTAACAGATCAAATGCGTAAATCCATCAAATATCGAATTCAATGGTCTAGAAGTTATGATCATGAGCGAGAAATGAGTGCAAACACCAACCACGTCAAGTGTAGGTTAGGAAGCACCACATTAAAGCATAAGCCTCGACCCTGTGAGGATGAGACTTGTTCGCACGTTTAATCAAAGAAAATACTGGGGGCAATCGATCGTTCCGATCGATTGCCATAAACTCTAGCTCAGATTGTCCTAAGGAAAAATACTGGGGGCAATTGTTGGTTCCAACAATTGCCATGTCAACACCAATTAAAACCCAAAGCTTGAGCACCACCATCCCACCACAGGCACACATAAGCCCTTACCACACCACACACTTTCAAGCCCATCATTGGCCTTACCTCCACAAAAACATCAGGCCCGTCATAACCCTGACCACCATCCAAAATCATAACCCAATCCCAGGTCTATCACAAATCTTGAACACCGGCAAAAGCCTTTAGCACCACAACAAACACCACACACTTCCACCAACGGCATGTTCATTTTCTTAAAAAACAAATTGCAGATATGAAATTTCTAGTCAGGAAATGATCATTTCACTTTCCTTTTTCAGCAGAGTTTTCTCAAGCATTGCCATGTTTGGCACATTCTTCAACAGTTTCTTGTTTTGGCAAGCTTCCAACAAACACTTTAGTTGCATTTTACAACTTTTGCATAACACCTCAACATTGCCAAGTTTGGCACCTTTTCCAACAGTTTCCTGTTTTGAACGAGTATCTTTATATATTTTGATTGCATACATTGCCATGTTTGGCACTCCGGTAATCATTTTTCATCATTTGCACGAGACCATTATCTTTCTAACTCATTTTTAGTTCGGGACCCAAAATCAGTGCGAGACCCATCATTTTCAAGACTTTAGTACGAGACATCTTCATTCAGTGCGCGACCCAGAATCAGTGCGAAATCCAGCTTTTTCTTCATCCGTTCAGTACGAGACTTCAGTGCGAGACCATGCATCCTCATCAGTGTGAGACCATCATTTTCGCCCGTGCGAGACCCATTTCATCAGTGCGAGACCCAACCATCATCAGTGCGAGACCGAGCATCATCATCCAGCGCGAGACCAGTACGAGACCTAGTATCATCTTCAGTGCGAGACAAGTACGATACGAGCGTGATCTAAGTTGGCGGGCGAGGCAATAAGCCCCATCTTGATGTCAACTTCTTGGGAGAAACAACTAGTGGGCAGTGGCAATAAGTCCCTTTGGTAATCTAGAAGTTATCCCAGCACCCCAGTTGGTGGGCAGAGGCAATAAGTCCCCATAGAATACCAACCAGGAGCATTGGAACGAGTTTCGGTCCCCAGAAGCATCCGAGCATCATCAGCATCATCAGCATCGTCAGCATCATCAGCATCATCAGCATCGTCAGCATCATCAGCATCATTAGCATTTCAACATCATTGCATTTGCATACCACCCAATTTTCACTTGTTAGGTTGTCAACGCCTTAGAATCGCTTGACATTATCTCATTTCCATATTTTAGGTTGTCAATGCCTTAGAATCGCTTGACATTATCCCATTCAACTTCAGGTTCCCGACACCTTATAATGCTCGGCGTATCCCATTCAAACTTCAGGTTCCCGACACCTTATAATGCTCGGCGTATCCCATTCAAACTTCAGGTTACCGACACCTTATAATGCTCGGCGTATCCCATTCAAACTTCAGGTTCCCGACACCTTATAATGCTCGGCGTATCCCATTTAAACTTCAGGTTCCCGACACCTTATAACGCTCGGTGTATTCCATTTAATTTTAGGTTCCCGACACCTTAGCTCGGCTCTAGATTATTCACTGTTAGTTCGGTCCACTTTTTCACATTTTTGGTAGTTGGCGCCTCTTAATAGCCCAACACATTTAGCCTTTTTCTTTTAGGTGGCTGGCACATCATAATAGCCCAATAATCTCAGACTTTCTTCTAGGTAGCTAGCGCCTCATTAATAGCTCAGCACAATCAACAGACTCGGTAGAAATCTAAGACAAGGAGTTTATTCGGTATTGGACAAAATTTTGGGCTATCACTCAAGCATCAACTAGTCTTTTCATATTCACTACAAAGTCTAGTTGACGGGGGGCAATCTGTTATACCCAAAATTTCAACCCCCTCGGAGTGGTCTCTAAGGCATACGTGTTACAAAGGGCAAAATGGTCAAAATGCACCAATGCAGGATTTTCCAAGGACATTCTCGGGATTTTCTATTTTCATATGACTTGTTCATTATCTCCAAACACTTCCAAATATCATAGTCATTATGAAAGGTATTTCATGATTTTCTGATAATATTTATTCTGGAAATTAAGCTTTTAATAAGCTAGTTTCTTTAATAATTAACACATGAAATAACCTCAAAATAGAAATAAAAGGGTTTTCAAAATTAAAATAAAATCGTCACATGGTTAGCATGACTACGTACAGTCATAAACCTGAAATTATTTTATTTGGAACCTTATCCCAAAATTTAAAAGAGAAATTCAATCATTTTTGCAATTTTCTCTCTCCTCTGGAAAATACCGAAGTCAAAACAAAATGTCATGAAATTTTAACACAAGATATAGGATGATTTTTAGAGACTAATGCCGTTGGAATTTCGTTATTTTGACTTTCCAATCGTAAGTTATGAATTATGGGAGATTCCAGATTGTAAGATTTTTATCTAATCGGTTATTTATCGAAATAACCTGATTCCAACTCCCAAAATTCCTAAAAATCGTCTTTTATCTTTGGTTAAAATTTCGGAATTTTTATCAACCTGTAGCACGTTTTAAAAAATCAGATTCTCTTAGAGCACATAATCAGGGTTTTAGATAAAAATCTTGTTCTATCAACTTGGCCATGCTCTTTCTATAAAAGGCCTTCCAAAAAACGACCTAGGGCAGAGGAGAACACCTACAAAGTCAGAGAACACAGCCACAAACCTTCTTCCCACGTTTTTACACTTCCAAGCCTCAAATCAATACCGAAACACTGCAGAAATCACCCCAAAATCACCAAAAACTCATCCTTTTTTCTCCTATTGAACTTCCAAGCACCAAAACACCACAAAAACAGAAGCAAACCGTCCTTAATCATACAAGGAAGAAGAAATCAGAAACTCGGGTCGAGGTTGAACCGGATCGGCTATCAACGACGCGTTCGAAGTTTCCGGATGTGAAGGAACAACCAAATCCCGAAGCCAAAACAGGTTAGAATTCGAATTCTTTAACTCCACTGATCACAATACGCTTCTGGTTGAAATTCCTATTCGAACTGACTTTTCTATGCTTCTGAATTAAGGTTTGTTTGTGTTTCTGTCCACTAACTTGTTCAATAAGTTTCGTCCTTAATTCGTAGTCAAATTGAAAACTTTTGATCACTAACATGTATAGAATCTTTCAGGCTACGTACCCATAAATTTTAAGCCAAAAACACCGCCGGGAACTGCCTCAACGCCGCCGTCCGAGGTCGGTCCGCACCCACGAACGCTATGTCCGGGGTCCCGGACGCTCTGTCCGAAAGCCGGACGCCCCCGGACGGTGGCGGGATATTTTTATTTTCAAAATTTAGGGTTTTATAAAACATGTCCGGGCCCACGGACGTCCTGTCCGTGGCCCCGGACTTTTCAAAATCTCGTTTCTGTTCAAATTCGACTTTTCTGTGTAATTAGGTTAATTAGGGTCTGTGGTTTCGGACATTAGGTCCGTAGCCACGGACGGAAACAAAATTTGACCTAATTCTTCCTCCGAAACCCTAGTTTAGGTATCTTAATTTCCACTTTAATTTTCTGTCAAAAAAAAAACGTAAAAAAAAAAAACAGAAGCACGCACTTAGGTTAAAAACGACTCGTAATAAGCCGTAATTAAACTAAGTAGAGGAAAAACGACTTCTAGGGGTAATGAAAGTAATTGAACCCTAATTAAGTCGAATATCAAGCCCCCGAACCCGAACTCTCCTTTCCTAATTTGATCTAGGTAAAAATTAGGTGGCGACTCATAATAGGTTCCAGTGAGCTAGCTTAGGTTTTAATAATTATTGTTTTATGACATAGTTATTAATCTTAGGTTATAAGTGGACCTAAAACCCGACTAGATCCCAATCAATTTAATCAACATAGGATAGGGTTTAAAATCGAGGCTCACAGGCCCTTAATTCAAACAACATTTCACACACTCCCTCTAACTTCAACCAAACACATTTCCATCCAGTTTTGGTTCATTCTTTTGGTTTTCCCATTCCCAAAAATTCTAAAACATCAAGGTAGTAGTTAAGGTAGGTTTCTTACCTTCAATTCTCATGAGCTCCCATTTCAAGTCTCCCCTTCTCTTTCTCAATTTCGGTCAAATAGGCAAGGTAGTTTCCAATGCTCCAACCCAACTTTAAATAAGGAAATGAGGTTAAGTAAAAGCACTTAACTCATTAATTATCTCAAGATTACAAGGAAATGCTTAAAACACTAAGATTGACATTACCTTAGAAACCCTAGAAATGGGTTCTTGCCAAGAATCAAAGGAGGGGCTCCAATCCGCCATTGGAGACTTAGAGAATAGCTCAGAACAAGAAAGGAACACGGCATTACAAAGGGGAAAATCGGCCAAGACTAACATGGGAGGAGAAATGAATTTTTCATGGATATTTTTACCTTGAATGAAAGAGGAGACTCCAAGCTTCAAGAAAATGTCATCTTCTTCACAAATGGGGGTATACCCATGGAGGTCAACTATCTCCTTTGGAGATTTTGAAAAGAGGGAATTGTAGAGCTTGGTGAGAGGAGTTCAAATATATGATTTATTTTTGATTTGAAGTACCAAAGTGGCTTGGGCAAGAGGAGGAGAAATCATCCAACAGAGAGGAGAAGAAGAAACCGGCAGCGAAGAAGAGGAAAGAGAAGAGGGAAAATAGAAATAAGGGAGGAGAGAGAGGGAAGTTGCTTTTTGTAGCTTTTCCATTTTTGCTTTTCTTCTTCTTTTATTTTCTAGCTAGGTGTGTGTGTGAGAGAGGCTGATTTATGTCTTTAAAAACTGGCCCCCACTTATACACATGCTGAAGCGTTTTTCGTCTTTTACAGAAAACGCTCGTTAATTTACCCGGTTTTAGCACTATTCACTAACCGGGCCCGTTTTCCGGATTTTTCTCGTTTCTTTTATTGTAATGATTCATAAGCTTCCATTAATGTTTAATTATAGTTATTTGGTTGACTATAATTTTACGGGTTCATTTGACCACTCAAAGTCATGTTTTTGGGTTTTCTCGAAAAACGTGCACTAAAGCTTTATTAGCGTTTTTAATTCATTTTATGGATCTGTTTCTTCGGGAATTGTTCCCGTGTATTAATTAGGCATTATTAAGCCTTAGAAATCCATCTAAGACCCTTGTCGAGGTCGTATTCCTCCTATGGTCACGTAACGCTCATTTTTGTGTTTTCACTTTTTAAGCGTTTTCTCTTTTCTTTCGGATTTATTTTCTTTACCAGAATTCTTTAGGCACTAATAGGCTCTAAAATATCATATTATAGTAATTTAATCACCCTAATTAAGTTTGGGGTATTTCAATCTACCCCCCTTAAAGAACTTTGCCCTCAAAGTTGGTGAATCTAATATCGTTAGTCACCTAAGTACTCAATGCTAAGGTTATAATCTCTATATAACCTGACAGACTCCAAAAGTCTGACTCGATGTATACCACTCATCCAAACAGCATGTCACTGCATGCATAGCAATAAAAAATATCCGTTTCCAAACTCTCTATGGGGGTCCATCCGCAGACAATTAGGCACTAAGTCCTCCCCCATATCGAGTGATCCCTCAGGTACCGGTCACGTTTGAACACTTACACTTTCTGGTTCACGGCCGTCATGACTTTGGGCACTTACACTCTCTGGCCCTACGGTCCTTTGGTTCTGATCAAATTCATTTTCACCTCTAGAGATCCTCATGCTACAATCTGGGTACTCTCCCAACACAGGACTACTCATATCCTACTGCCCTTGAAAAAATACAAAACACTTGCCCACTGTTCAACCGGTCATCAAGACTTAAGGCCGTAGCCACGGCGGGTGACAGCGGTTTCAAAACTAATCATCACTCCCACCGGCTCACAACTAGCCTTACTTCCCGGGTTCGACCCGATATCGCTGCCTAGCCTTGGGAAGGTCCAACTAGCACCCGTGGGAGCGGTTTCAAAACCGATCCTCATTCTCGATTTGAAAAAAATCATTTGTACCAAAATCAGTTTGGAAATTCATTTTGAAAACTCAATACAACTTCAAATTCCAATTTATGATAATTACACCTATTACTAGCGTTATTACTCATGACCACTTATAGGGAGCTTCAAGAGTCATTCAACCCCAAGGTGATCAGCATTGGTGTTGAACTATCCTTCCACCCCTATTTGTGTTCGGTTTCCCTTGATCTAGCAAATCAAGTTCCACCTCCCACCTCAATTCACACAATCAAGTAGTCAATCATTATTTCATTTTCTATCTTTTTAATCTTTCTAATCATAATCACCAAGACATGCATTTTCTAATTTCTAGAATTCTTTTACTCACTTATTACCTATCTCATTAACTGTTAAATCAAGTCGCCTAGGGGACTCAATTCCCACTAGGGTCGACATCGAATTCATACCGATTTATACTCATCAAATTTCTCAAACGTACTCATTTCTCAAAACCGGTTCTATACCGGCTCATGTCTCATACTATTACCAATCGGGGTTCTCATTCCCCTGGAGTTTCTCTACTGCTTTTCACTTCTAATCTCACAAATAACCAAGATTTAAACCATGAGTGGGTACAATAAATTCTTTTGCGCTATGCGCATTGTAGTTTACGCCCTTATCACGTAAAACTTACACTTCATAGTTTTCGCTCTACCCCCCTTAAAAAGGGATTACGCCCACGTAATCTACCATGTGTCAACATTGGACATTGGTCGAAGCCATTCAGCCGTCATGGAGTATTTCACTTCCATGCGGTCTATTATACAATGCTATCAAAGGGTCTTAACCGTATTGTTGGTTAGTCCCTGCATCAAGCATTTCCATTGGAGTTTGTTTAACTCTTAACCGGGTTCGATTCTAGCCAACGAGGCTTCAAGGCATTGATGATTAGCCATTCATTCACTAGGTATATTAAACCTTAGGGTTTTGAGCCCACTAGCTTCTGCTGCGCGACCCTGATAACTTGGGGTTTGTTCGCCCTTTTTGTTATGTTAATGTGTTATACATCCCTTTTTATCTTGGGAATAAGGTTTATCAATTAGGCATAGTATTTCTTACCGTGCGTGAACTCAATGAGCTTCAGATTTTCTATCCAGCTCTTTTGGGAATCTATGTACATACTCTTTGTACTTTCATGATTATTCATTTGGTTCTTCCGACGTGTAGTCAGTTCAGGTTGAGCCACTACTTAGTATGTAGTGCTTCCTCTGTTATTAGTGGCTTCTGAATTATGCCCAATTACCTGGTTCTGTACAAGTGTTCTTTACTTGTATGACCTTGCATTTTCTATTCATTGGTCTTCTAAATGTTCATAGGTTTCCAACCGCTTTTATTCTAGTGGAAGTCACTTCTTGTGATTGTTGGTGTGTTCCACACCCTTCGTGCTTCTTTAGCCTTAGGCCGCATGGTTTGTTTCTAAGCTTCCGCTTAACTGGCTTGTGCCAAGTTCGTTGGTGTGTTTGTACACCTTCCGTATTCAATACAGTTGATATTCATCAATTGGGTACTCGCTTCTCAATTTGATTCATCAAGGATTTGCTTCCAGTTCCTTATGCAAGTGCAATAGGAATGAGCATTGCCTCCTCTGTGAGGTCTTTTATAATATGGTGCAGACTCCTGGCTTGTTGCCCGGTCTGCATACCATCTCTCATTTAACATCTCTATATCATTGTGTGCTTATTGAGATACATTGGTCGCTCGCTGCGCACCATGTTCGTATGTATTTACGAGTTGGTTTTCATGGCATCCGCTATTACCTTAGCTTCCACTCATGTATTCCTACCATTTAGACAATGGTTCGCCATTTACTTGGCTGATTACAGAGTATAGTATTCTTTTTGTTTCTGAGCTCCTGGAGTGTTATTTGCCGGTTACTCTTCGGTTTTCAACAATTGCTATAACAGCTTATTCCCACATTGCTTGGCAACAATTGTATGCTCAAGATTCACTACATTAGTTGTTCTAAAGGAGATATATTTTCGGACATCCACTGTTGGCATCCTCTTCTTTGGAGTCCATTGAACATTGGCGTGCTCATGTTAGGCATTTGCCTTACTGGGTTTAGACCGGGTATTCATTCCGGCTATTCCATGCATTTACTTCGAAATTTTTGGAGACATATCCAATGTCTTTACTCAATTGTTAGTGCTTCTCGCACTTCCTAACTCTTGATTAGTCTCCTGGAGTGAGTTGTTGACTCCCTTAGCTTTGTAAGCTTATCTGGGTCCTTCGATAGTTCGAGGTGTCCAACCTTTTTGGTTTGAATTTACTTCAGTGTCAGTAGAACGGAGTTGACTACTTCCCGTGTTTCGTACACTACTCGTATACATACGTGGGGTACCTTATTGGTACGTTACCACTTACCTGACTAACTCACAAATGGGTCTGTCAGGCCCGTAAGCTCCTTCGGAGTGCGGTCATCCCACATACCGTATTCGGGTACAATCGTAGTGCTCGTCACACGCTTAGGTGAAGTATTCTATTGTCAACTCCTCTTGTATCATTCTATGATAACTTACTGTAATTCCTTTGGTTTGGTTTTAAAAATTTGAGGTTTTAAAAAAAATGTTTGGGTTTGAAGGAAAAGTTTTGAGTTTGTAGGAAAGGTCTTGAGTTGAAAGAAAGCTTTTCATGGTGTTACCATGTCTGGGGTCTTGACCAAGTCTAGCTTCTCGGTGACTGGTATGTTAGTTAATACGATGGCCAGGCCGTTAGGCCTTTCCAAGGTTTTGTTCTACAAATTCTTAGGATTCGGGATCTTGTAGGTGCTCCAATCTTCATGGTGGTACTTTAGTAAGTACTTGTTGGTCATCAAAGATTCCAAAATAGCCCTTTTGTTGCTGCACTTGCCCTGGCAAGTGCGCGGGTAGGTCGGTTTTCAGGTTAACATTCACTGGTTACGGTGTTGTTTCCATCCGTATTTGGTGGTTTTATTGCCTCTTCCTTTGATCTTTTGATCTTAGTGATCAATTTCCTGAGTAGCCTCTCAGCGTTCTTGACAAGGTTGTCATTGATTCGGGTGCTTTCCCGATCTTTGGGGTACTCCGTTACCGGCTTAGTTCTGCGCTGTTCCATTTATATGGTTACAGAGGCTTGACTGATCCTTAGGAACTACGTTGTAGTCCTATTGGTGTATGTTTCATGAATACTCTCATAGTTGTCTGGACTATGTTATTCGTGTTTGTATACCGTTGTTGGTATTATCAAGCATTGCAGTCCGCAGACTCTCTTGTCTCGGGTTTGGTTACTCCGCCTTTTTCGTTTTGTTGCGCGGTTGTGCTTCGCTTCTTGCTATGGGTGATCATTTGGATAATTCGATTAATAGAAATCCATATTTTAAAAAAAAAAATTGGATTTCGGTTAAAAACCGAATTATCCAAACTAAGACCAAAACCGAATTAACCATTATCCAAATTATCCAAAATCCAATTTTTTTTGAAGTAAAAATCCAAAATCCAGACTGAGATCCAAATTTTAGCTAGTTTGGATTTCAACTTATCAAAATTTAGGGTTTGTGTTTGACTATTTGTCACTAAAGACTAAAAATTAGAAAATAGAATATTCTTTTGTAAAGAAAATTTGGATAATTCAGTTAACCGAATTAGACAAATTCAAAGCCAAATCCAAACCAAATTATAATTATGATAATTGGATTAACCGAAATTTTCAATTTAGTTAGAAAATTCGGTTTAAAATCTAAAAAATAAAATCGGTTAATTCAATTTTTGGATAAATCCAAAATATCCAAATTGAATGCTCACCCCCACTTCTTGCTGGCTACACATGGTTCTCGTGACTACGAAGCACATCGCCCCATGGTGCCGTAAATTTCATTATCCTGTGGATAGGATTCTCCATCTTCCGCTATTAAGTGCTTGTCGTTCAAACGGGAACCATCTTCGGGATTTCCAGTTCTTGGACTCTACCGTATGACAGGTTCTTTCTCTTACAAAATTTATTTTACAATTGCCAGATCGGGTTTTCCCGAGTATGAGAGGTCTTTCCATCTCTCTGGCGTTCTTCTCCCAACTTAATACCGGGGGTTACGGAGGGCAGAATTGGTTATTGTAGGCTTCCGGTTCACACGGAAGTTCCTATCTAGCGTACCTCTCACGCTAACACTCAACCCTTAGCCCTAAGTCTCTAATTCCTAACTCGCTATTTCCTAAACTCGGTATTTCAACCATCAGAGTGATACTTCACTCTGAAACCACTTTTTGTAACACCCCTACCGCTAATCCAATCATTATCTCCTAATCTGTCTCAATTATCAACATCAAAGCAGCGAAATCAAACTACCAGTAGTGGGTGATACAATGCCGCTAGTCACCCACGTGACTAACAATGCCAAATCCAAACAAAACTGTACCGGTTTGATGAATTAATATACCGAGTACACTATACAAACGTTACATTCCATTACTTAATCAAATCTCAATCCAAATACAAACTTCATTTCCATATTATACAAATACAACCTCAATCCCGTTCTATACCGAGTATCTACAGTTCTCAAGTCTGTCGATAACCATTTGGACTCACAATTCAACATTACAAATAAATACAACATTCCTAACCAACTACTCATGCTTACACAGCAACCCCGTCTTACACTCTTGGACGGTGATCGGCTTTAATGTACCTGGAAAATAAAAACGGTGCCCCTAGGGGCTCAGCAAATTGCTGCATATGAAATTCGCATACCCCGCGTGCTAACGGGGGTACGCCGACTACTTTGTTGAGAGCATGGGATTCATTTTAATTCAATCATCATGCAAGGCAGCTATACATTATATATGTACACTAGCACAAGTACTCAACATACAAGCAAGGGATGCAATCACACTAACACAATAAGTTTGTTAGTTAGTATTACTTAGTCTTAGGCCTTGAGGGTTTCTACCTCACTATGCCATTGTTCCTTGTTCATTATCTTACCCATTCTCTTGGGTTACTCTTACTCAAGTTCTCTTACTCTCAATCTCAATCAAGTTCAACAATACTCAATCTCAATCCTCAACTCTCAAGTTCTCAATTCTCAACTCAATGCTCAATTCTCAAGTTACTAACTCAAATCTTAAGCATCAATATTAATTCTCAAAGGTATCTTTTAAGTCATTACCCATGACCTCCGGGCAGAGTCATACTCCAGACTCACCACCGGGCTTTCAAATACAAGTTTTACTTCCCCGGTTTCGACCTAACTCTGGGTCTAGCATAGTGGAAAGGTTTGACTATCAAACGGAACTACATACTTAGCTCCTCAAATTCTCAAATGTCCGTTTCTCTACCGGACTACTCAATTTCCCAAAACTCCTCTCTCGGAGTTATTTCATAATCTCATAGATTAGCCTAGAAGTATCTCTCTCGATATCATCTATTAGCTTAGGGAAGTTCTCATTGTCTAGTATTCTCAGATTTAAGGTTCTACCCAACTTATCGAATACTTTTATGTTCGGGACATTTTCTCAAATTAGGTCGGATCTTCATATTGTGGATTGATTATCTCTAAAGGAGTTTGATGGTCCTTTATATGTACTTTACTTTTCTCTTGAGTTCTTTTCTTAGAATTATCATCATCCTCTAAGTGAAGGTTTACTATATTTTTCCACTCTTGTTTGTGTTCATGGATTATTTCAACTCAGTTCTCTAACCGTTATCGGGAATTCACTAATCCCGTACCACTCTCTCACGTTCTAGTGAGTACATTGGTTTACATTATCGTTATTCGTGATTCGATAGTTTTCATATGTTTCCACATTTTCATTATTTTACGAAACGACCCTATCTATAAGTCACTATTCAAACAAGACTCAACTATGAGTCGATCTATAGTGCACATTCAACATCTAAGCACTTCATCCACAATCACACATTTCATGAATTATACAAACTTCAAGTTCAAAACACAGTCCAATAAGGAACGGTACATTACAAGCACAAGAAGGTGTAATCAATCCAAGTTGTGGATTTATCTTGTTTAGGTGATAACACACAACATACAAGCACACAAATCAGAGTAACCACGTTAGCATACGGGGCATGAGAAAATCATACCTTTCACCTTGGGTTAACTTTAGCGTGTCACCTCACGTTCCTTGAGTCTTACTCTCGAACCACTGATTACACATCAAATGGTTCTATTAACATCAATACTTTACGGTAGGTAAATGAATATTACTCCCGTACTTACCTCGTTGTCCCGTTATACTTAGACTTACTCTTGTCAATTTATGTTCTTACTTCTCCACTCATTTCCAACACTTGTTTATGCTTCTTAGGACCTTTACATATCACTAAACAACTCCTAAACATCATCTAAAACTAATACCAATCAATCCCTCATCATTTGAACACATTAAAACACTCACGGTGCATTTCTGGGGGTGGCCCGGGACTTGGTTCCTACCTTAAGTCCCGGACCAATTGAGAACCTAACTTTCGGCTAAAAAAACATGTGGTTCGGGACCTTGTACCTAGGCAAAGTCCCGGACCAAGGGTGGTTCTATACTCTCGGCCTTATTTTGGGTGTGGTCCAGGACTTTGTCCAAGGACCAAGTCCCGGACCCTGCTAAAAAGCTGTCAAATTGTAGTTTTTCAATTCCCATTCAACCCTTAATTTACACCTAATATTTCCTAATCCTTTCACATGTTTTCTAACATGTTTAACCACCTCAAAACACTCCTTAATCATGCACTAAACCTTCTCAATTCAATGGTCCAGTCCTTACCCAAATCCTTGCTTAATTTCCACAAACTTTCATTCTCACATTTGCCTTTTGCACCCTTGTGCATTTCTACTTCTTTTTGATAGTTTACAATCTTCTACCACCTTACCAAATCACTTTGACCATCACCACACCTTCTTAGACATTTGCATTGTCTATACCCAAGTTCATCCTCCATCTCCAAGGTTGTGCAACCTAATTTCTCTCCAACAATTCTAGCACTCCCATAACTCACTTGCTACAGATTTTTGTAGCTCTCCAACCCATTCTTCATTTACCATTCCAAGGTTATTACTCAACACAAGTCAACTTAATAAGCACCTATGTTCTTCAATTCACCAAGTCACCTTAAACACTTAGTTCCTACTAAAATT
The DNA here is from genome assembly GCA_023374045.1 of Limonium bicolor. Lineage (NCBI taxonomy): Eukaryota > Viridiplantae > Streptophyta > Magnoliopsida > Caryophyllales > Plumbaginaceae > Limonium > Limonium bicolor. Next base: position 205,016,453 of record CM041779.1, on the reverse strand, counting down.
TTGCCATAGTTTCCCCATAAACCTATCATATCCAAACTCTTCAATTCTCACCTAAATCAATCCTAAACTAGCCACACCCATAACAGGTCGTACCAGCACACAACTTCCAATCAAAATTCACCAATCAACAATATTAATGCATATCCAAATCACTTGGCTCTAAGACCCTTAATTCAAACAACATTTCACAAACTCCCTCTAACTTCAACCAAACACAGTTCCATCCAGTTTTGGTTCATTCTTTTGGTTTTCCCATTCTCAAAAATTCTAAAACATCAAGGTAGTAGTTAAGGTAGGTTTCTTACCTTAAATTCTCATGAGCTCCCATTTCAATTCTTCCCTTCTCTTTCTTAATTTTGGTCAAATAGGAAAGGTAATTTCCATTGCTCCAACCCAACATTAAATAAGGAAATGAGGTTAAGTAAAAGCACTTAACTCATTAATTAACTCAAGATTACAAGGAAATTCTTAAAACACTAAGATTGACATTACCTTGGAAACCCTAGAAATGGGTTCTTGCCATGAATCAAAAGAGGAGCTCCAATCCACCATTGGAGACTTAGAGAATAGCTCAAAACAAGAAAGGAACAAGGCATTACAAAGGGGAAAAATCGGCCAAGAATAACAGGGGAGGAGAAATGAATTTTTCTTGGATATTTTTACCTTGAATGAAAGAAGAGACTCCAAGCTTCAAGAAAATGCCATCTTCTTCACAAATGGGGGTATACCCATGGAGTATATGATTTATTTTTTATTTGGAGTACCAATGTGGCTTGGGCAAGAGGAGAATGGTGGAGTAGCCATGGAAGGAGGAGGAGAAATCATCCAGCAGAGAGGAGAAGAAGAAACCGGCAGAGAAGAAGAAGAAGAAGAGGAAAGAGAAGAGGGAAAAGAGAAATAAGAGGAAAAGAGAAGGAGAGAGAAAGGGAAGTTGCTTTTTGTAGCTTTTCATTTTTGCTTTTTCTTCTTTTATTTTCTAGCTAGGTGTGTGTGTGGTGTGTGTGTGTGTGTGTGTGTGTGTGGTGTTGTGTGTGGTTGGTGTGTGTGTGTGTGTGTGTGTGGTGTTGTGTGGTGTGTGTGTTGTGTGTGTGTGTGTGAGGCTGATTAATGTCTTAAAAAACCGGCCCCCACTTATACACATGCTGGAGCGTTTTTTGTCTTTTACAGAAAACGCTCGTTAATTTACCCGGTTTTAGCACTATTCACTAATCGGGCTGGTTTTCTGGATTTTTCTCATTTCTTTTATTCTAATAGTTCTTAAGCTTCCATTAATGTTTAATTATAGTTATCTGGTTGAATATAATTTTTATAGGTTCCTTTGACCACTCAAAGTCACGTTTTCAGGTTTACTCGAAAAACGTGCGTTAACGCTTTATTAGTGTTTTAAATTCATTTTATGGATCTGTTTTCTTTGAGAATTGTTCCCATATATTAATTAGGCATTATTAAGCCTTGGAAATCCATCTAAGACCCTTGTCGAGGTTGTATTCCTCCTATGGTCATGTAACGCTCATTTTTGTGTTATTCGCTTTTTAAGCGTTTTCTCTTTTCTTTCAGATTTATTTTATTTACCAGAATTATTTAGGCACTAATAGGCCCTCAAATATCATATTAGAGTAATTTAATCACCCTAATTATGTTCGGGGTATTTCATTTAAGAACACTCAACTCTCCTAGTTGGTTACTAATGGTGTCTCACAAGTCCCTTAAAGGATTCTTACACAGATGCACCCCTTAGCAATCCCTAAGAGAGAAGATAGAAAGAACCCCTAAGAAATAAAAATCCAATCATTCAAGATCACTTGGTCACACCGCATGAAAAATGCTCCTCAAAAGCAATCAAAAAGAAAAATTTGAGCATTTATCCCACAATTCATAATAGTATTTGTTCTTAATGAGAACAACTCACACCACAAGGGTCCAAGTTTTTGATTTTGGACAACCGCAAGATAAGCAGAGAGATTAATCATTTAGGCACACAATTCACTGAAAAGGTCACTCCCCCACACTTAATTTGAACAATGTCCTCATTGTTCACCAAACAAACCGGAGAAGGTTTCAAAAGACCTTTTCAGGAAGCAGACAAAAGAGAAAACACATGGGGCACAAGCAAGAATTATAGCACAAAAGCTATCCCCAGCAAAAGAATGCCTTAGAATCAAAATGAAGGAGAAGTGAAAGACACAAAATTAAAAGAAACTAGTACTCCTCTGGGATTATTTTACTGCATTGAAGGAACTCCGCCACACTTGAGCTTTAGACTCAGTTAGCACAGCTTGGTTGCAGTGTGGACTTTAAGTTGCACCTGCATAAAACACTAGAAGCAACTAACTACAAATGGGGCTAAAAGTTAGCTAAAACAAAATCAAAGGAGAACTTGACAAATTAAAATAAATGAAAATGAAAGAAAATCATCAGGGTTGCCTCCCGGGAAGCTGCCATTCTTTAAGGTCTTTAGCTAGACCATACCACCTTGAAGTCATTCGGGATCGAATATGAACATTGAAGTCGGCTTCAACAGGCGGATGGGGTGGACATCATGAATCATTGAAAAATGACCCAGATCAAAAGGAAATGTTACCTCAACACTTAGAATGTAGAAGTGCAAGCTCCACCGATCTTGCTTCAGGTGGAAGTGTTAAGATTGTTGATCCTTGGTGCGAGGTTAAATTTTTGGTGGAGCCTCCTCTTCGAAATTAAGGATGAAGACATCTCTATCTTCAATGAGCGGTGGAGGGAGAGCTCTGGGGCGGACTTTGTCTTCTATCTCTGGTCCGGGATCAAAGGGGAAAGTGACCTCCACACTTAGCGGGTGAACCTTGAGTTTCCACCCTATTTCATTGGTGCACAGGTGGAGATGGCCTTGATCCTCCAGGTGAAGATCAAAGTTTGATGGCTCCTCCTTCTCAAATTTAAGGATGTAAATGTCCTCAACTTCTTGGTGAGGCTCATGGGAAAAGCCTTGATGAAAATCAACTTCAGCGGGAGGTGGCTCCTTGAAGTCGATGGAAGCACTCTCCTCTGATGACTCGGAGGGAGGCGACATCTCCTCCTCCTCCTCAGGGTTGAGGATGTACCCATCCTTATCTTCTGGGTAGACCCCGGTGATGGAAGGGAAATAATGGAAGATGCTGTACCAAGGAGATACATCGTTCCTTTTTCCGTTCGTTAGGTATGTCAAACCTTTAAGGTATCGGTCTACTGCAAATAGGGAAAACGTTCTACTAAAACTAAATTGATAAACCTAGAAATTAATAAAACAAAAAGCATGTCGGGTTGCAAAAATCCTGGTCACTATAGTATAGGAAATTAAGTAACCAGGTATCGAATCCACAGGACTTGAAAGGAAATAAGTCTACTCCTAAGAAAACTGGAAATCAATTGGTTGTTTGTTGTTTTTGAAATAGAATTTGCTAAAGTGAAATTTAAATAAACAATTGATGAAATTAAATGATAAATTTCATCAGATGAATGGAACTCCGGGTTTGGGTTGCTCTTTACTGGATGTAGTTAGCAATTTCTACAATTTTCTTACGAGATTCGGATTGGCCAATTCTTTTTACTCTCTTCAATGCTAAATCCTAGTTCATTGAAGAGCTCACCTATCAGAACATGTCAACTCTAATCTAGAAGCTGACAAAACACATATAGGCGGAATACGTGCGAAGAGTTATTAGCATTTGCAGGGAAAAATTATCTATCTGACTAATTTTTCCACAAATCTCCAGATTAATTTGAACTTCTTGTTAGTCACCTGATCTGATCGTAACAAGATTCGCAAAACAACTCTAAGAACTCATGAAATTAATAGAGAAGATGAATGTTATACATTAACCTAGAAACAATCCGGTAAAATCTCATATTCAAATTGTAGAAATACTAGCTAATTCGTATCCATTACGAACAACTCTCCCCCAGAGCAAATCCTATCTAGCGAGACATAATCATAAAATAGATAGAGAAAAGAGATTGAGAAATCATCTGGAATAAAAAAACTTCTAAATTCGCTCCGCTGTCCAGATGGTGGTGGTGATGGTTTTGATCGATGGTGATGGTGATGGTGATGGAGGGAGGTGAGGCGTGGCGTGAGAGCCTCGTCTGAGGCATCCGACGTGAATGGTCTTGTTTCCCCAACCGTATGTGACTTTTTATAACAAAATTAGACATTTTTAACTCTTAAAAATGTCAATTTTCTAATTCTGTATGCGGCGTCCGAACTTGGAAGTGCGGACGCATGTTAGGACAAAATTTCAGGAAGTTTCGACCTCTGTCCGAACATCAAAGTTCGGACGTATGTTCGGACATGTTAGTATCCTGACGACTGAAACTTGTTTCAGGCCTATATTCTTCGTTTGGACTCCGTTTTTCTCCCCGTTTGTTGCGTTGCGAAGCTTGTGAAGTGAATAATGCAATTCCATGGCTTTTACCTGCATTTGAAACATAAATTTCATCAACTCTTATCTAAACACAAGTCATAGGAAAAACAAATGGTAAATGAGAAATATTTGCCAAATCACTATGAAAAGTAAGCAAATTAAACCTTTCAAATGCTCTATATTTCACACTTATCAAACTTCCTCATACTTAGCTTTTGCTTGTCCTCAAGCAAATAAAGAATAAAACTCACTCCAAGGTCGTAGTATCAAACCTCAGGATTAAACAAGTGCAGAAGGAAATCAAGCAAAATGGCAATCAAAAGAATAATCATGCTCTCAGTTGTAAGTTTTTGCAAATAGTGAAAAAGAAAATTTGATAAAAGCATGGAGAAGTTAGATTGCAAAAACTAAACATATAATAGCTTAGGATCTTCCACCAATTTCATTCCTCAACCTTTGGATGACAAGGGGTGTGAAGTAATGCCATATTCTGCAATACCTTTCAACACCACGCACTCATGATCAAAATAGGAAAATTACAATAAGCATTCAGCTTTTAAGGGCTTTCCTATCTTTGCATTATTATTTATCTTATTTTCTGCACAATTGTTTTCATCCCCCAGACTTTTCTCTTTATCCGTGTAACGGTGTTGGGCCTTCTATCCTAGATCACGAGACCTTAGGTAGATGGGTGATGAAGCACCCAAGGACTTAATAACCAGATAAACGAGGCCTGTTTTGGTTCAGAAAATTCATGATCAGAGGAGTACCTTGCCTTATACTTCATACCAAACTTTCATATCATTCCCAAAGTCACCAAGCCAAACTAATTTAATTTGAGCAATCAGCTAATCCACCATATTTCAGTGAAAATAGAATTAATTTGATAAAAACAATACATACGAACAACTTTAAGTAAAAAGATTCTTGAGGTTGTCATCAGGCTCGATTTCAAAAACTTCCACAAAAATTATCACCAAAAAATTCAACATTTACTGGCACTAAAAGAGCTTATCCTTCGTAGCATGAGAACAATAAAAAATTAGTGTGGCATTAAGTACAACTGACATATTTTCAGGGAAAGGTCTCCACTTCCTCACACTTAAGAGGAGCAATGTCCTCATTGTTCACAAAATAAAATCAAGAAAAAGACCTTTCAAAATATGTCAGACTCATGAAGGATTTCATTCAAGACTCTACATATATTAAACATTAAAAGCAGGATAGGCTAAACACAAGCAATAAAGATTGAGAAACTGAAACTCCCCCGATATCTTTAAATTGAGGAAGGTTCCCTTCCTCACACTTAAGCTTGAACAGTGGGGTTGAAGCGTTCCTCACACTTGCGTCCAAACAAGTGTTCAGCCTTGGAGAGATAGGAATACCAAAAAAAAAGAAAATCGTACCTACACACACTTTGAGAAACACCAAATAACGCTAGAAGCGTTGCATTAGTAGCGCGGGCACCACCGCCACTTCTGACTGAAGTAAAACTAAAATAAATCTAGAATCAAAATAAAACTAGAAAAAAAAAGAAAAAAGCAAAAAAAAACAAAATTAACCACTGGGTTGCCTCCCAATTAGCTGCCGACTTTATAGTCTTTGGCTAGACTCTTGCTTCATTATCCCGGATCAAAAATAAAAGTTGACAATGGCGTCAACGGGAATAAGAAGTGGACAACAATCAAGATTAAACCACCTGGATCAAAACAAAATGTTACCTCAACAAATAGAATAGGAAAATAAAAACTCCATAAAACCTGGTGTTTTTGGAGGTATTGACGGTAACAGGTCTCAAGCAAAAGACCAGGTGCTGATTGTTTTCTTCCTCAAATTGGAGAATGTAAACATTCTCCTTCTGTGGGTGAGGCTTAGAGAAATTGTGATAATGGCAGATTAGTGATGGCTCCTCTCTTGCAAAATCTAGGATGTGGACATCCTCTTTGTCTGGAACCAAGGGTGGAGAGGGAGGGCAACTTGAGAATTCAGTAGGTTGCTCATCTACATTTTCAAGATTGAAGCCTGCTGCCGAAGAGCAAAATTCTGTAGGTAGTCTGGTTGATTCTCTAACCACAACTGCTCTTGAAACTCGAGACAGTCATCGAACTCATGAGGTCCCCCACAATATGAACAATATATATTCTGCGAATAAGATGATTCTTGTTCAAATTACTCCTCAATCCACCTCATCTCTTCAATTTCAGGGCAATCTTCGAACTCGTGATTACCCCCACACTGCGAGCAACACAAATCAAAGGAAAATGGATCAAATGAACCAGAAGACACCTGCTCCAATGTCCAAACCGAAGTCTGTCCCTTAGTTAGCTGCTCTAGCATCTCCATCATACTGCTCATTGTGGTTTTCAATTGTGCCTGGTTAGCAACTATGTACTCAATCATGGGAACCGGAGTCCGAGAAGAACTAGCACCAACAGAATAAACACGACCATCGTTGGGGCTCCACTGTGCCATTATCAAAAGTAGTTAGAAAATTAAAAACAAAGTAAACTGAAAAGTGAAAATATAATGAAACAAAAACAATTAAACATCCACACAAATAAAATTGGAACTAAAATAAAACAAGAAGAAATAAACTATAAAAATGGCGACATAGCTAAAAATAAAATAAAATAACAATGAAAATGAAAATGAAAATGATATAATAAAATGACATAAAAATTAATGAAATAGCTAATACAAAATAAACTAACAATAGAATATAAAAAACAATTGAAGTATAATAAAATAAAAAATATAAATTAAATAACTAAAAAAATAAACTAAGAATAAAACAGCGTAATATGAAATTAAGAAAACAACTAAAACAAAACAAGATAAAATAAAATAAAATATAAACAACTAAGAATCCCCAAATTAAATTTATAACTAAATAAAAACAACAAAGAAATAAAATATAATAAACTGATGAAACTAAAATAAATAACTAAAAATAAAATGAACTCAAAGTAAAATAAAATTAACCAAACAAAATAAAATAAAATAAAAACAATTGACAACCAAGGATAAGGACTAGACAAAGTCAAGTCCCCAGCAACGGCGCCATTTTGCAAATAGGGAAAATGTTCTACTAAAACTAAATTGATAAACCTAGAAATTAATAAAACGAAAAGCCTGTCGAGTTGCAAAAATCCCGGTCACTATAGTATAGGAAATTAAGTAACCAGGTATCGAACCACGGGACTTGAATAAATAAGCCTAAGTCCTAAGAAAACTGGAAATTTAAGGGGGTTGTGAATTGTTTTTGTAACTGAATTGAGAAAAACGCAAATCAAAGTTTAAATGAACGATTAATGAAAGTAAATGTTAAAGTTGGTAAAGTGAATGGAACTCCGGGTTTGGGCTGTTCTTTGCTGGATAAATCTAGCCAAACCTACAGTTCAATTATGAGAAACAGAAAGGCCACTTCTTAAACTCCCTTCGATCCTAAATCTTAGTTAAAGGAAGAGCTCACCTATCAGAACATGTCAACTCTAATCTAGAAGCTGACAAAACACATATAGGCGGAATACGTGCGAAGAGTTATTAGCATTTGCAGGGAAAAATTATCTATCCGACTAATTTTTCCACAAATCTCCAGATTAATTTGAACTTCTTGTTAGTCACCTGATCTGATCGTAACAAGATTCGCAAAACAACTCTAAGAACTCATGAAATTAATAGAGAAGATGAATGTTATACATTAATCTAGAAACAATCCGATAAAATCTCATATTCAAATTGTAGAAATACTAGCTAATTCGTATCCATTACGAACAACTCTCCCCCAGAGAAAATCCTATCTAGCGAGACATAATCATAAAATAGACAGAGAAAAGAGATTGAGAAATCATCTGGAATAAAAAAAATTCTAAATTCGCTCCGCTGTCCAGATCTGGAGTTTGCCGGGCTAGAGGTTGAAGATGGTGGTGGTGATGGTTTTGATCGATGGTGATGGTGATGGTGATGGAGGGAGGTGAGGCGTGGCGTGAGAGCCTCGTCTGAGGCATCCGGCGTGAATGGTCTTGTTTCCCCAACCGTATGTGACTTTTTATAACAAAATTAGACATTTTTAACTCTTAAAAATGTCAATTTTCGAATTCTGTATGCGGAGTCTGAACTTGGAAGTTTGGACGCATGTTAGGACAAAATTTCAAGAAGTTTCGACCTCTGTCCGAACATCAAAGTTCGGACGTATGTTCGGACATGTTAGTATCCTGACGAGTGAAACTTGTTTCAGGCCTATATTCTTTGTTTGGACTCCGTTTTGCTCCCCGTTTGTTGCGTTATGAAGCTTGTGAAGTGAAGAATGCAATTCCATGGCTTTTACCTGCATTTGAAACATAAATTTCATCAATTCTTATCTAAACACAAGTCATAGGAAAAACAAATGGTAAATGAGAAATATTTGCCAACTCACTATGAAAAGTAAGCAAATTAAACCTTTCAAATGCTCTATATTTCACATTTATCATCTACTAGCTTCTGCTGCACGACTCTGATAACCTTAGGGCTTAGTTTGCCCTTTTTATTCTTCTCGATGTATTGTACATCTCCCTTATATCCTTATAATTTAGGTATAAAGGTCTCTCAATGGACGCGTGGTATTTTATTTATACACGGTCTCGATGAGTTGTAGCTTGTCTATCCCGTTTCTCTGGAGATCCAATGCGTATGCTTCTAGTGTGCCTTCAAGCGTTTGAATTGTTCTTTCTAACTGATCTTTAGTCTGAGGTTTATGTACAATTTGGAGTTACTGTTTAGTGCTTATTGCTCTTCACAGTTTTCTCATAGATCTTGAGACATATTATATGTCTGTACTTAATAACTAGTGCTCCTCGCACTTCATAACTCTTAATCATTTTTCTGCTTGGGATGAGTTCTCTGGATCCTTTAGACTTGTTGGTTTAATTAAGTTCTTTCTCTTCAACTGTTCGAGGTAATTAGCTGCACTGGTCTGAGTTTGCATCACTGACCGGGGTGCGGAGTCGACTACTTCTTGTGTTCCTTACACTACTCATTTACATGTATGGGGTACCTTACTGATACATTACTACTTACCCGACTAACTCATAAATAAGTCTGTCAGGCCCGTAAGCTCCTGTGGAGAGCAGTTGTCCCACATCTCGTTTTTGTATACTCGTAATGTCAGTCACACGTTTAGCTATTGCTAATTTGTGAAGTATTCTGTTGTCGATCTCCTCTTTCATCGTTCTATGATAACGCACCAATGGTTCTTCCTAAACTTAATCAAGGGGAATCCATCTACCGTGTCCTTAGATATATTCTACTTTCTTCCTGCATTTAGTACGGACTTGATCCTTTAGCAATTGAGGTCACTTTCCCCAAAGCCTATTATCTCATTTCTCTTGTTGATCTACTAGGAATGTACTTCCAATTCCTTAAGCTAATGCACTAGGAATGGACAATGTGTTTCCTTTGAAATCTTTCCTTGCATGGTCTAGACTACTGGCGTTAATGCACAGTTCGTCTCCCATTTCATTTCCTCACTCACATCAGTTTTAACTTATGAATCTAATTGTCTTCGAGTCAATATTTGATGGTTTATATATAATGGTCGCCCTACTGCGCACCATGACTTTATCCATTAGGCAGGTAATGTTTTTGCGGCCTTTGCTATTATGGTAGCTTTCCTTTATTATGTTGCCCTTTGATGGCGCAACTCCTCAACCGTTCACTCCAACGTCTTGTCTTATATTCAATCCCTTCATGGTGTAAACACACTGGGATTTCTCTAGGTTCGGGTGTATGGCGGTTGTCGTATCATGCCGTAAGATCGTTATCTTTTAATGTAAAGATGTTTGCTTCATACTTAGGTTCATGTAGGTTGGTCTCCCTCGCGTTCTTTCATCATTTATGATATTGTTTATCAAATAATTTGGCTGACTAAAGAAGACATAATCTATTGAGTCACAAGCTCTTATGAGCGTTGGTCACTTGACGTGTCATATTGTACACTCACAATGTTTGCTTTTGACGATTACCGCTTTTTGAATCCTGGGTATTGGATATAAGGTCTGACCGTGCAGTCTTTCTTCTTTATACACGTAACTCGAACATTCCAAGGAAATTTCATGGGTTTAGGGGTTCCGTTCTCTAATAGAAGAGTATTCTATCTCTGATAAGTGAAAGCCCATTTAAGGGATTTATTCCTACTCAAGGCCTCACAACAAGGAGAGGTATCCCCACCCTAAAAGGAGTGGTTTGTTCACCGCCCCGTCAATAGTATTATCTCTCTATTCTCACTGGTGCCCATTCTGGCAATTCCTCCACAATTAAATTATAGGTTTTGTAACCGCTTGTATCTACACGTTGTAGTTCGCTCATGGCTTAGATAAGCCCCCTCATGCCTTCTTCGCGCCTTGAGCTCTAATGTGGTTAACATCCTTGGCTCGTAGGCTCTTAGTGCTTAATTTTCTTAAGTGAGAGCCGGTGCTCGGTTCACTGCTGTACTCTTACTCATCTATGGGTTATCTACGTAAATTTCTAGTTCTTTGAATTCTATCCACCGTTAGGTTACATTATTTGATGTAGTATTGGGTTTCATGGCAAGTTACTGCATCCGACTTCCCACTATGGAATTTCAGTCAGGTAGTCTGATGTTAATCAGTGCCTGTGACGATACCTTCGCTCTTATTCTTGCATCTTTTAGCAATTAACGATAGGTTCGTATTAGGCATCGGCCTTACGGTGTCTAAGTTGGATATTTACCATGGCTATCAAGCGCTTCCATCTCAATGCTTCATTCGACTTTCATTGACTATACCACCCGTTAATGATTAATCAAATTTGGGTGTTATTGAGTTAGGCAAACAATACTAACCATCGTCTATGGGTTTCGTTCGGTTCAACTATACCAACTCTATGGTATAGTCCTTTGAGCTTTTCTCTTTTGGGACTGCACGCCTTTGATCCTAGGTAGGTCATTACTTAAATTCATTTTCTCTGATTCTGTTTCTGGGGTTTACCAACATCTTCAATGAAGAGTGCTGTTATCGGCATTCTTGGTTGTCATCCTAGGAGTTTCATCCCATTCTTGTTGAAAGTGGTTGTATCGCCGGTCTTCATAAAATCTTGTAATACCTTCCTTGTGGGGTCATAATTTGGAATAGCATCCCGCTCACATTGTTGAGTGAATCTCTTCGGTTCTTTTCTTCAAGGTTTGGCCTGGTTTGGGGTTGGTGTTCTTATCCGTAGTATCGGTCATTTGTTGTTGATGCTTACTTTGTCTAGTGTTCTGACCAGGTCCAGCTCTCTGCTGACCGGTGTGTCTTCTTATTTCATCATGGTCAGGCCGTCAGGCCCTTCCAAGGTCTCGTTCTTCAGTTCTTAAGGATTTATAATCCAGTATTAATATGTATTATAACTGTAGCATTCTACTATCTTGTCATGATGGCTTCCCGTATAGCTTCATCGTGGCAGCACTTGCTATGACAAGTGCATCATGCAAGATGGGCTATCGGTATTGTGTACGTCGGTAGTGGTACTTTCTCCTAATCTCCATGTAGTTTGTAGTCCTGTTGACTCTTCCTTTGCCCTCTTAGCTTTGGATAATTGATTATCTAGCAGCTTCTTGATTGCCTTCGACAGTATTGTTACGTACCAGGGCAATCCTCCTTCTAAGGGGACCCCTTTTTGTTTGCTTTCACCTTACTTCTCGCTCTCATTCCCACGCTTTTGTCGTGGTTATCGAGTATTAACTCTCCTTAGGCACTACGTCGTAGTCCTATTCCTGAGTATGATTGCATATGCTTATAGTTGGTTGAGCTGTGTCCGTCAGGTCTTTGTAACCTTTCGAGTTGTATAGGGTTTGGAGTTATCCGATTCATAATAGACTTCTAGGTAGTCCTTATGCTCATATGCGGAATCATCCCGCTGTTATGCTCGTTCAGACTGCTATCTGGTGCTCATGTCGCGTCTCCTTTCCTCTCCTTTGCACTCGTAGTGCTTTCCATTTTTATTGGTATGGCGGGGTTCTATTGACTGCGTAGCATGTCGACCCAAGTTGCCAGTAATTATCATTCTCTCGTTGGTAGGATTCCATTGGCAGCGCCTATTTCGATGCTGCGCTCCAATTAAGACCTTCAAGTTTTGGAAACTACTGCATAACGAGGTGTTTCTCGTATTGCATAATGTTAGGTAACTGCCAGATCGGGTTCACTATCACTCAACCCTTAACCCATAACTCAAACTCTAACTCGGTATTTACCTAAGTTCGGTAATTCTAGTCATCAGAGCGTAACTATGCTCTGATACCACTTTTTGTAACACCCCAACTCCTAAAACTGGGATTATCGCATAAACCTTCAAGTACTTATATTAACAATGCAGCGGAAATTTATACAAAGTCGGTGTTACCGCCGTTAGTCACCCACGTGACTAACTAGGCCTATTCCAGTTTCAAGCTACAGTCTGATGGACCCGAATATACCGAACATAAGTATGTACAAAGCCTTAACCAAAATACATATACCGAGTACAAAGTAACTCGTACCGCTAATACAACTTACTACAACAGTCTACAATACGAGTGTACATGCACATCTCATATGTCAAATATAAACCCAAAGTACATCTACCCATTCCTACTCTCACGGTGGGTCGTCTTCTGTCGTTTACCTAAAAAATAATATGGATGCCCCGAGGGGCTCAGCACCTTCACTGGTATGATTAACGTGCAACCCACAAGCTAACGGGGATACACACGACTATTTTATCGTATACATGCAATTGATTGATCATACATACAATAATAAGAAGTCTGATAACACACAACGCATTCATATGAAATAATCATAGCTCAAACAGATCGAACGACTTAATAGTCGTTCATTAAGTAAGCGAGTTTGAAACACCCCTGAACATTTAATTACATAAAATCATAAACGCGAGGAGACTATCCGAAAATAACGCGTTATATAAGTCGGACATAAAACAATGTATGAACAATTAAATTTAGTATATACGTGTCCGAAAGCATGACAATGTTACATATTAACATAGTCACGTACTTATATATGTACGAATACGAAAACTACATGTACGTAACGTTATGATATTGTAATGTTGTAATAAGTAATAATAACGTCGCATAACTTCGTAACAAAAAATAACACGATATAAAATATGGTCTTACATATATATAAATAATAACATATGTATAGCTTATACAAAAAAGAGGGAGCAAGGCGCTCCCGCTAAGGTTCAAACCCCGTACCTCTCGTATACCCCTTGAATGTCTTAACCGGATGAGCTGTGCTCGAATTCAGTAACTTATGCCAACGAATTAAAACTAGTACTCTGTCAACTAAGATAACTACCAAAAAAAGAGAGAGAATCAAACTCATCATCGTTGTAGCATCACTTCCTTCCTCCTCGATGCAGTGACGGATCGAACAAAGAAAAAAAACAGAGATCAAGAAGTTCCAAACTCTTAGGCACAGTTCCTATTTCTATTCAAATGCCCATACTCCTTGGTTCTATCCGAGAACAACAACAAAAAAAGATTCAACTAAAACAGTCGTGCTGCCTTTTTCCAACTCCCATGAACTCCCTAAATTGTTCTCTGCAACAGCAACTCCAAGTCGATTAAACCTTGCTCCTCTGTCGACTCCTAGTACTAGAGAATCAGTCAAGAAGACAGCCATCTTAACCTTGTTGGCATCCCCACACCATTCCTTATTCTCTCTGTCATTTCTCTGCAATATCGGGAACCAAGCAGACAACGAACCAGAACACCATACTCGTTTGTCTGTCAAGACTATCTGCAACCTGAAGCACAACGTGAACTATCTCGATTTCAAAAAATATATACCAACCATGTCTATTTCTGTGTCTAAACACACTGCTGTTTCACACGATGCCTCAGAGTTTGTGATCGCAAACTCCTACGCTACTGCCTTGTGGACAGAAATCACGAACTCCATCAACCAGTCCATATACAAAACACCCTTTCACTTCTCTTGCGTACACCAGTTTTGCATGAGCAGAAACTCGTATTGATTTCCCTGGTTCCTTTCACACGCAAGGTAAGTGTGCTAATCTGCATAGTCAGTCTTTCTTCCTTTCCACTTCTGTTCTCCTGTCTTCTCGATTCCTTTTTGTTCCTGGTCAAAGAGAGTAACTCCACTCCTGTCATATAGCAGTAGTCCCTTGGTAGCCTGTGGCATCCTCCTCCAAAGTACAGAGAACAGATAAAGAACCAGCTTCCTGGTGTGAATTTCAGTGCCAGGTAAATCACAATCAACCTTGTTTTGTTGTTTCAGTTCGAAGAGGAAACTGACACGTTACTCCTGCATTCCCTCTTGTAAATCAGTGAACTCCAAACCTCTTGGTCCCTCTCCTGTTTGTCTGGTCTAGTTGGAGCCCAAGCTCTTGGAAACCTGGAGCAATAAACTCAAAGAACTAACGAGGTGAAAAGACTGCAACAAGTTCCCTTCTCTTTTCTGTCTCGGTCGTTTCAGTCAGTGGTTTTCTCTGATTTCTTTCAGGTCTAACTCCTAGGACTTCTCTCCAGTGTTGTCGAGTGACTAAGGAACTGAAGTCCCTTTTTGCACTAAAGGACTGGCCAAGGAGAATCTGTCAATTTACTCAACTGGTGAATTATCCCTATGCAGTTTCCCTGCTCAACGAACAAAACAAACAACAAACTTGTCAAAACTGATAGTTATCTGAAATCTGTAACAATGTATTTTCAGTATGCTAAACGTTCTGAGTGGTATTGAATAAATGATGAGTCTAATACATATCTAGCCCACCTAATGAACTTATACATGCCTGGGAAAACCAGAACCTGGTTCGTGAACAGAAAGAAAAACATAGGAAAGGAATATAACAGTTCACATTTTCTTGTTTCCTTTTTATGCGTGATTTCAGTTTTTGGAAATTTTGTGTTTCTGCTTATCAACTTCTCAGGGGTATAACTAATGTTGTTATGGGTTACCTTGAGGATAGAATCATAGTAATACAACTAGCTAAGCAACTAAGGAACTTGGGAAAAAGAAACAAACTGAAGAACCAGATTAGTGAGTGACAGAAAAGAAAATGGACAGTTTTGTGATTTATGATATTTCAGTTTCAGTTTCCAGTTCTGGTATCAGTATAAACACGTTTCGGATTATTAATAAGGTTGCTATGGGTTGTTCTTAAGTTTGAAGTATTGATAAAACATTAACTAAGTGGGTACAAGTTGGGAGGAGTTGTAAGTCAGCCTAGAAAAGAAACAGAAGTAGACAACAGAAGAAATGCATGGGTAGTTATCAGTTTCTGAATTTTTGGGTTTCTATATACTAGCTTCTCGGAGATAATAGGAAGAGTGTGTTGGGTGGATAATAAGCTTAAACCCTGCCAACCTAAGAGACTAAGTATGAATATGTTGGGAAGGCTAAAGGAAAAGAAAAAAAATAGGTAGCAACTTGATTGAACAGAAAATAGAATGCACCAGTTATGCCTTCTATTGCTGCTGCAGTTTTCCGCTGCTGAGATGCTTGTGTTTTGTATAGTCATGTTCAGAGGTAGTGTTGAAGTATTAATGAATTTAAGGCAAAGGCAACCCTCTACCAACCTGGTATACAAGTGAGGAAAGCAAAGACCAGGTTAAAGAATGAAAATGAAAACAAAAAGAAGAATTATCAGGTTTTGGGGTTTAGCTTATCAGGTTTTCTGGTTTTCATGCAGAGGAACTTCGGGGACATTGTCTAGGTTAGTATTGGTCTGTTCTTGAGGTTTAAAAACTTATTAACACACTTAACTAAGTACAAATACTTAAAAGGAAACAGAAAATAGATTCAGAACAGAAAAGAAAAAACAAAGAGAGTTATCAGTCTTCCAGTTTCAAGTTACAGATTTTGTTTTTCTGTTTCAGTTTCGTTAAGTTCTGTACAAGGATGTTCAGAGGAGTTGTCCATGTGGTTTTGGGATTAGTCTTAAGTTTAAGATCTTGTTAACACATAAACCAGGGTGTAGCTAAGTGGGGGGGGGGGGGAATATAGAAAGTCATATCAGTTTCTGTTTTCAGTTTTTATGTTTGTTCCTGGAGGTTGTTTCTGTTTCTGTACAGAGGGTTAAGTGGGGATTAAACATGTTGTATTGGTCTGGAAATGAATTTGAAACCCTGCTACTATGTCTACCTACGAGTGGGAACAATGGAAGAGAGAATTGAAGGCAGGTTAAGGCATTTATAGAGAAATCAATAGAGGACATCTCAGTCCCCATGTTGCAGTTTTCATTTCTATCGGTTCAGGATGACTAGTTGCTGAGGGATTCAGTGGGTTTGTAGTTAATTGTTGAGGGTCTAAACCATCTCTAAAATACCATAACAAGTGTATAGGTACTGAGGGGAAATTTAGAGATTTAAAATAACCAACTACAAGCAAGGGTCAAACAGAAGGCAATAGATTCTAGTTTCAGATTTCGGTTAAAGGTTGTTCTGTATAACTGAGTTACCTGTGGCAGGTGAGTGTGGTATTAACTTACTAATGAACCCAACATATAACTAATGCACTTAAGCAGACCTGTAAAAGAATGGGGTGGAATTAGGGAACTGATAAACGAACTAGGAATAAGAAATGGGGAAGAAACAATGTAGTTGGATTCAGTTTTGGGTAGTTGCTGTTTCTGTGTATTTGAGTACAGAAGTTGGGTGAATGTTTTACCAGGGTGGTTTTGAGTTTAAAACATTATTAACACCTATACCTAGTTGGGTAATAATGTGGGAAGGAGTGAAACATCCGTTGAACTAAAGAATAACAAGAAACAAGAAGAAATATTTAGATTGTGGTTTCAGTTTTTCACTGATATTATAGCTTCTGTATAACTGTGTTACAAGGGTATTATAAGTGTGATTCGAGTTTAATAATGAACCCAAATAATAGCTAATAAACATAACTAGGTTAGCAAAACATGTGAAGAAAGTTAAACACCAATTACTACATTAAAAGTGAAATTAGATAAGGTATTACATGGGAATTGTGTTTCAGATTTGGAAACTTTTGGACTTCTATATAAATGGGTTTAAGGGGTATTCTATGGTCTATATTATCATTATACAAGGGTTAAAACATTGCTCACCTATTTAGCTAGGAGGGAATACACTTTAGACAAGTTAAATTTATCCCATATAAACATGTTACATGTTTAACGCTTAAAATGCTTTAAAACATTAACAAAGATGTGAATGTCCTAGGAGTAAGATAAGCCTAGAATTAATACTTGGGAAGTTCTAAGGGTTAATATTAACTAAGCATTTGACAACACACCTAGGGAACGACACCCGATATAAAGTGTCATCACATGAAATCATAAACTGACACATTGTTTTAATTAACGCTAGGGCCGTAGCGAACTCCGACCGGGACCCCGTGTGTGAGACAACTTGTACTTTCGAATAAGGTATGGACATGTGTGGTTCGTATGTTGCCGTGTTACACGGCTTGTTTGCTATGTGCCTTGTGTGAAAATGACCATAAGATTAAAGCATGAAATTGGATTTGCTTGCTTGTCTTGTTACACAATTGTTATATCATTGTTGTATATTATTTGCGCGCACACAGTAGTTTAGTCCCTCCTCGTTTATGGAACTTGAGGTGAACCACAACGAACCATGAAAACAAAGAAAACTCTATAAAGGGGAACTCCTCTCTAACCATTGAGGACGTACCATGACACCCACTATGGTGTCTATTCATTAATGATAATGAAGATCAAATCTCAACTGGTGGAACATGAGAATAACCCGAGAAGACAACATCTCGGGCCGCGCGGTATGGAATACTCGGGAGTTGGTATCTGCATCAGATCCTTCGACCATCTATGGAGCACATCCTGGAGTCTAGTGGTGACTCCGCTTTCTCGACCCTAGGGGTCGGGAATGGGGGAATGACAAATTGGTGGAGCTTATCCTGGAGTCTAGAGGCAACTCCGCTTTCTCGGCACACGACGTCGGGAATGGGGGACTAGTTGTGGAGGAGACGTCCTCCAACGTGTGGTGACAAGAGAACTCACAATTAATCCATAAAGAAGCAAAGAAAGATGGGCACCTATACTATATGGTCACGGGAACTAACCTACATCCCCAGACCTGGTGCAAAGAAAGAGAAAGAGAAGTACACATGGTGGAACAAAGAAAAAGAAATGAAAACACTCAACGTTGAATGATCCCACTGTGAGGATCATCATTATTCAAACCCTTTTGTTGTAACGCCCCATTTTCTACCAACTGTTATCACGTGGTGTGATAGACAGAGTGCATAAATAAAACGCAGAAGCAAATAAAAGTCTTACAAGAGCGTTACCGCCACACTCACAACCTCTGTGAGTGCCTAGGCTTATTACAACAATCCAAACCCAAAATAAAAGTCTGAATAATAAACATTCCTAAAAACCTTAAACAAACTAGGTGGAAGTCTCTAATCTCCAAGTCTTCCCCACGCTCTCGTGCAGCTCCAAAGCTTCACTAGTATTCTTTATCTACGGTCATTGGAAAACAACACAAAGAAGGGACCGCAGGGCAAAGCCATAAAACGTCAGCAAAACGCTGAGTAAATCCAAGTCAAGATCAAGAAAATAGGATATCAAAGTAGATATAGATACATTATCAACTCAAGCATTTAACAACTGCAAAATAAGTTCACAACGTAAAGAGTTCATAAATCACCTTGTGGTAACAAGACCACTGTTAATCTTTTCTCACCATTTAATTCATAACGTGGGACAAATCCCGATCATAAAGGCGATCCAACCTATCCTTCCACCACGTAAGGACCCTAAAAGATGTGCACACCCCCTATAGTACCTTTAAACTCTAGAGTAGAAATCCTGACGCAAACTCAAGGAGCCCGCGGCGTACCAAGAGTTAAAACGGGCAAACGTACCCAATCATCATATATTTATATCTCTCATAAAACCAAGTTTGAATAAGTCAAGTATCCAATAATACTTTTCCACAAATGAACAATAAATCGATTCAACCACCAAGATCTTAAATAAAGAACACAAACAAGCACAAGGCTTAAATCACTTTCACCACTTAGAAGATCCACTTAGTACAAAGGTAAAGTTTTATCAAAACACCAAGGTACTTTCAATGAGTATCATCCAAGCATCACTTAAACTCATATACTTAAGATTAAAACAACCAAAATATAAGTTACAAGTTGGGTCATAGTCATAAGACCACAAACATATTTTTCACCATAAAAAGCTTAGAACTCATTTCGACTTCTTAAAGACATGACCAATTCGCTAACCAATTGACTTCTAAAAAATAGAGCGAATAGGTGCAATAGATAGAGGGTTCAAATCAGTAGAGATTGATATGTAATAATAGAAATTTGGATGAGTAAAACTCCCTAAACACATGTTACAAGTTAGGGTATCACAAATTACGTTTTTCCACTTTTAAGGCTAGTTGGTTGAAATACTCAGTTCGACCTCTTAAGGCGTAGCGAATTTAAATATCCAAATGATGTCGAAAAATAGAGCGAATAGGTTCATTGGATAGAGGATTCAAATACCTACAGATTGATAGGTATTAATAGAAAAATGGATGAGTATAGCCTTCTAAATCCTTCTCACAAGTTAAGGGATCTTAAAGCACGTTTTCCCCCTTACGTCTAACTTTCACCAAGATTTAGGGTACCTACGAACCCAAATAAATTGTATAGCTTGGAAGGGATCATAGACAATGGAATTACCTTGAATATTATTGGCTCAACCTCCCAAAAGATCCTTGGCAGCTTGCTAGATGGCACAAACTCCACAAGGCTCCTCAAATTGCCTTTCCTTGGGCACAAAAATCTATTGCCTTATAACAAGAGCTTTCGGTAAGGTTTTTGAATGGGGTTTTAGCCCAAAATGAAGAGGATTCAATGAAGATTATTTGGGATTGGTTTTTACCTCTGAAAATAGGCTCGAAGAAAGCTTACTTATATCAAACTTGCTCGAACTCAAAACTGTCTTTGTGACTTCTTCACCTTCCCTTGCACTTTCCTTTGACCCTAGGCTCTCTTGGTGATTGTAAAAGGACTTGGGAATGTCCAGAGAGTAGGTTGAGTTTAGAGTCGTGGCTCATGGTTTATATAAGAAGATATGGATATACAAGCCTTAGAGTGTTACATCATTTCTGGCCAGATTTGTATCTTTGTAATAATGCTTGCTTTAGACAGCATTATAGTGCTCCATTAATTCCTCCACTTGAATCATTATTGTATACCCATCAGGGCCTTTAGAAGATGCTCAATCTAATTCATAAACTAGCTAAAGTAAGGCAGAACAAGAGGTGGAAAACAAAAGAAGATATTTGTGCTTTATGAAAAGTTGTAATGGCGACATGTGGCTGGCTACTTGATTGCCTTGCTGCTACTTTCTCTTCTTATATTTTTATGTAATGGGCATGTTCTATGTCTGATATGGAGGTTTCCTAACATGTAAGGGACCCAATATGCTAAAGGAAGAAATTATATAAGCTAAACTGATGTGTTGGAAAGTAGTGCTAAAATGGTGGGAGAGGGTGGGTATGGACGAATTTTGTATGCCATTTACCTCTCTTTTTTTTTGCTTTGTCAACACATGTAACTTGGTAGATTGATGTGGTAACTAAGTTAGGTAATTACCATGAAGAGATAATGGGTAAAAACTACAAATTGGAATCATATAAAACAACCTTTCTCCTAGGTAACTTTCTTCGGTAAATTTCCAAGTTACCCTTGCCAAGAGATTTCACCTTCTATACTACTACCATCTCATGGCTAATATTTAGGACTTCTAATAGCCTTAATAATATAGACAATCTAGCTTAATTCACCTTAAAGGTACTTTAAGGGGTTAATACCTCTTTTTAGTGTCAAAAATGACCGAGGTAAAAAACCGGATTTTTACTGAGGTAAGTTCTTGGCCAAAACTTGAGCTTTTGTGAAGGCTATACTATAAGGAGTGAATCTATTTACTAGACCATTAATGCCTAGTAAAAGTCAAGGTTATACTAAGGTAAAAATTCTAAGGAACGATTAACCTTTTACTAAGCCGTTAATGCCTAGTAAAATCTCCTCGTAAAACTTTCGTAACTTTGGGGTATTTCATTTGTAAGCTCTACTTTTTTTTACATGCTTGAGGTGCTTGATGTTATCTCTATGCCCAACATGTTTGAGTTTGCTATGTTGATGTTGTAATGTTGTGTGTTACTCTGCTTACTATAGCATGTAAATTGGACTTAATCATATTCGACCAAGTAGTCGTGTAGCCCGGCAAATACGGGCTACCATGTTTCTCAGCATAGTTTTGCTGAGTCTTTATTTTTACAGGTATGAAACTGGAAGCAGGCGGAGAGTAGCAGGGTGACTACCATAGGGGTAGCCTATCAGGACAAGACTTTAAGTAGTATGTGTTTAATGTAGGGTTGTGACTATGTAACACTAACCCTAGTTGTACGTTTCGGTTTATGTTTGTTTAATTAAGAACTTATGTTGTAGGCTCTCGGTACTCGGTTTGTATCTCCTGTTTTGTACTCGGATTTGGTTAAGGTTTAAATTCCAGTCATTCAGACCGTAGCTTGGTGTTGATAGTGTGTTGTGTCGACCACGTGGGTGGTTGACGTCTGTGACACCCGGATGGAGTTGTGAATCCGCTGCTTAGACTTATCCTAATTTCGTTTGGCGTATTATTCGTACTGCTGTTTGGATAATTGGGGGTGTTACAGAGTTAGCTTTTTAACTCCTTAAGTTTTAGAATCATTTAATTCTCGTATTCAACCTTATCTCAAATACGTCAACCGTTCTTTAATTAGATCTGGTTGTACTTTAGTCCATTGTTTATTTTTATCGGGTCAAAAGTAACCCTAGCCAATGAGCTATCAACTCCATTGGTTTAAATAAACAATAATTCTTAAATTGGGATTTAGGTGATCCCACTGCACCATCTTAATCTGCCTCCCACCTTGAACTGTAATCCAAGGTGGTTGAGTCTGTTTGTCGACTCTAGGCGACAAGTCCGAAGACAAGTCTCAATGGAAGTCGGATCTGATATGGATACCGACCTCCTGCTTTAAACACATGTGACCGGACCGTCCCGGATTCCTCACCCCCAAGTTCCAGTTATTAGAAGTCTTGAAGAGAATGTTTGTTAGTTAAACCTCTTTCAGATATTAACCAACCAATAATAGGGAGTGTCTCATATTCCTTCACGTTCGTTTATTAACCGAAGTCAGTACGTAAACTCAAAAATAAGTTGTGTTAGTATAATACAAACACGAAACAGAATACGGTAATCCGGTTTCATGCTTTATCTTGTTTGTTCGTAACATATAAACAAACAGCACACAAACCGAGGGACATCTTGTTAGCAAGCAAGCTACAAGAAAACCTTACCGTTCACCAGGGAACTACTCTAGCGTGTCGCCTCATGCTCCTCAGATAATTCTCGAATAGCTGATAACATTCCAAGTGTTTCTATTAACATCAAGACATTATGGTATGTAAACGACTAGTACGCCCGTAATTAACCCCGTTGTCTCTTTAACCTTAACTGTACTTATATGATCATAAGTTCTCAACTTCCACATTCAATCTTATACTTCTTTAATCATTCAAATGATCATTACATGTCACCAAACAAGTCCTAATCATCATCTAATACCAATACCATCCAATCCCATTCATTTAACTTCATTTTCTAACTCACGGTTTGATTTTTGATGTGGTCTGGGACTTGGTCCGGACCTATACTCCCGGACCAACGTGTCTAGGCAATCCTTGGGTGAAAAATTCAAGTGGTCAGGGACATTAACCTTACTCTATGTCCCGAACCAATGTTGTAACATAATTTCGGCAGTTTTTAAGGGGTGCTCCGGGTCTTCCTACAAGACCTAGGTCCCGGACCAACCTCAACATGTGATTTTTGGCAGCTTTTCTTGTGTGGTCCGGGACTTTATACAAGGACTAGGTCCCGGACCATGCATTATTCTGCAACATTTGACAATTTTAACTGTCATTCTAAACTTGTTTCTTTTCCCATTTTTTTTCTAATCTTTCCACATGTATCCTAACATGTTCTAACACCATTATAACACATTAAACCTTCCTAATCCATTGACCAAACTCATCACTTATTCTTTGATCATATTTGAAATACCCGTGAATTCTGGCTTAGGATTAAATTAGTATATAGTTGAGAATGTTATTGGTAAGAGTAATAAAGGCCCAGAGAAGCAATATATATATATATATATATTACGTTCATTTCAGATAACTTTATTATGTTCAAGAATACAAATTTGATTTTACTTCTCTCTAAAATAATTTCCTCTTCCTAATTTATTCAGCTACTATGTATTTATTCTTTTATCTGATTGTTGAGATAATTCTTCTCATCCTTCCCCAGCGATAAATCAGCCTTCTTCTATTCTATTTTAACTAAATAATATTTAATTATCTCTTTAATCTCGAATCTAGATCCTTCCAAGATTTTGACGTTATTCAATGGCTTTTAAATTGGGAACTTATTTGAAAACTCATTTCAAGTTATTTTACAACATTTACTTATAAATTTTCCTCTCACTAATCTAAATACATTTATTAGTTAAAGACTAATTATTTAATTATTTCCATATTGTTTCTATTTAATACCACGATCGCTATCACGATCGCTTCCATCTTCAACCTACTGCCTCCACTCTTCTCTCTTTCTTCAAGCTCTCAACCTCTTTTGAATTCACGCTCTTATTCTCCATCGTCGTTAGGCCGCTTTTCTGGTGCCGGTTCGTGTAGAAGGGTAAGGGGAATCCATTGGTAAGGTTAGGTTATTAATTCTTTGGTTTGAGTAGATCCTGATTGTATTTCTGCTTGCGATTCTAGACACCGAGTTCCCTGACGAACGCTACTGCTGACCTTGCTGAGTAATTCGGTGGCTGTGAGCGTATCCAGGTAAATGTTGTGCTCAGCATCCTTACCTCTGTGTTTCGTGAATATCAATGATTTGGATTTACTGTGGTTTTGAGATTGTGGAAGTTTGGGATTTATTTCCCCCGTGTGTTTCTGGTGTGATGTTTTGCGAAAGGGTTGATTAAACGTTTTGGGAGACTTTCTTTGAATTGGTTATTGGATTGATTGGTACCTTCTGGTGCTCCGTGTAAATTATTGGTGCCTTGTGGCGCTCCGTGTAATTATTGGTACTATGTACCCCGTGGATATTCTTATTACTTTTGCCTGCAGACATAACTTGCAGTTAAGCTCTAATGATCTACTCCTTTGGGTCATAAGTTACCTTCTGGGGGGTGTGCACACTTAAGGACGTAGAGTGAGGTGGGATTCTTATTATTGCGACCCGGATTGGGGTCGTCCGTGTAAACCATTGATTTGATTCTTGGAAAGTTCTCCCCCGAAACATTTTTCTAATGGTGATTTGGTGTTGGTAAAGCTGGTTAATATTATGGTGTGAGTTAATGTTTTACAAATGTAAAGTGGGTTTCAAAATGTATTTTACAGGTTGAGACAATGTTTACTCAGTTTCACTGATTTGCGCGATCCCTTCGCGTTTTCCATTGTTGTTTTATGATCGCAGGTACTCATGGCTGAATTGGGGATTGGGGACACGCTGTCACATAGCTTAGGATGACTGAATAATTGCTACGTTTGGAACAAGTTGAGTTATGTTTTGGAATTGTTATGTTTTACAAGTTTTGGAAACGTTTTGGTTTTGGTTAGTGGTTTAAGCCTGAGCACTCTTTGTTAGAGTGTGGCGGTAACGCCCTTAAGGATTTTGCTATTCCGCTGCTATCTAGTTGATGTGTTTTACTCGAATAATTCTTTAAGAAGTCTTGGATTTGATGAAGAGATACTTATTGTGTATGAGATCTTGCGATGGTATATTTTGCTATCATTTGAGGTACTAAGTTATTGGAATGATTCTCCTTTGATTGCTGAGTTTTATGGTTGATTTTGGTGTTAATCTGGTTCTGTTTGCGCTGGAAAGGATGCCCATCAGGACTTGTCCGAACGTCCGTCCGGACATCCATGTTCGGACAGGTCCCGAATGTTTCAGAGGCTCTCTGTTTTGGTGTGTCCGAACTTCGGTCCGAACGTCGATGTTCGGACACGCCACGTTAAATTTCTCGGACTTTTCAAACTTACTTGTGTCCGAACTTCCAAGTCCGGACACAAGTTCGGATGCCTTTGGTTTTCAGACCTTTTAACTTTCGACTTGTGTCCGAACATCAATGTCCGGACACAAGTTCGGACAAGTGGATTTCTGTGGTTTAACTTTCTCGACTTGTGTCCGAACTTCCCATGTCCGGACACAAGTTCGGACCAAGCTTGTTTTGCACCTTTAGGGCTCGTTTGGAGTCCGTTTTCGAAGCCGTTTTCACCATTAGCTTTGTTATTTTATTTCCTATGTTTTAAGGCAAAATCCAGGGTGTTACAATATTACACAAATTCTCACTCTTATTTCCTAACACTTGCAACTTAGTTTCCTAGGTTCGTAAAATGTCCATTTGCTCACAATCTTTACTAACCCAATTGTTTCACTTACAATCATCTATACTCCATTATTCTTACACACTATGGTCACACTAACCCTTTGTAACTTATTTCCCTTCCTTTACACATTATACTCCTCATTTTCAAAGTTTGCACATATTAATGCATTTCCTAGTCATCCTCGTGACACCTTGCACCTTACTCTCGATCATTTTGACCATACCAAATCTTTCTTAGACATTTCCATCTCCATTACTCAATCCACTCATCATTCTCAAGGTTATACACACTAGCTCATCTCTAGGCAATCTAAGACACTCCTACATCATTTTTCCTACAGATTTTTGCACAACTCAATACACTCCTTATACCATAGTTTTGGTGTGTTTAATTTACCCATTTAATCTCTAATGCCTCCTAATCAAATCTAGGTCATTCTAACTCATAAGAACACCTTAGTTAATTCATTTCTACCCAAATTTCGCCATAACTTCGTTACTACTCTAGCACATCCAAATCTTATTGTATTCCTCACCTAATCCAAAAATATTCACAATCAACACAATATGGTGCAATAATCTTAAATTGCATAGCACGTAGGCTCTTAAATGACATGGCGCTTAGGCCCTTAAATTACATGGCTCGTAGGCCCTTAAATGACATGGCTCTTAGGTCCTTAAATGACATAATTTAAACATTAGAACTAACGTCATTTAAAGCCATAAACCTGTATTTTCCCAATACATTTTCGGACACATTTTTGTATCAACATAACCACAATTTCTTAAGGCATTAAACTACATTAAGGTAGATCATTTACCTTAAGTTTTCAAGCCCTTTTTCTTTTCTTTTCTTGGTTCTCTTGATTGAAAATCGGCCAAGGGAGTTTGATCACTTGCTAAGCTTCTAACCAATATTCAAATGAAGATAATGAGTACTAAGTAACACACTTAGACTCATGAAAACAACTTTAGAATACAAGGAGAGTGTTTTAGTGCATTAAAATGAGTATTTACCTTAGAAACCCTAGAATGGTCTTTGGTAAGAAATTAAGGCAAGGCTTCCACTAAGCTTTTGAAGCTTGAACAAATGCTAATACAAGGAGAGGAACAAGGCACTTGAGAAGCCAATTTTCGGCCAAGTAAAGAAATGGAGGGAAAATGAGTTTTTAAAGTTTTTCTTACCTTGAACCAAAGAGGAGGTAGTATAGCTCCAGAAAATGTGTTTTTTCTCCTAAAATGGAGCTCCTTCAATGGAGTCCAACTTCAAGCTTTAGAGAAACCAAAAGGTGGAGAAGGAAGCCCTTGACTAAACTAAGAAGAATATCTACTTTATTATGAGTTTGGACTTTTGTAGAGGCTTGAACAAGGAAGAAGAGTTCAAGAACTCATGGAGTTGCCTAGGTTTTACGTGAGGAAGAAGGGAGAATAGAGGCAGCCAGCTGGGAGAGAAGGAAATGAGGAGAGTAAAATGAGATATTTGCTCTTTTTAAGTGTAAAGTAACTTATGTTTGCTTTTTCCCTCCTTCTTATTATATAAAAGCTGGCAACATTAGGTGATGAGTCACCACTAAAACCGGCCCCCTCTTAGATATTTAGGGAGGTTCATTTGACCATTGACTAATCAAGGAAGACTTAAGACTTAATTTAGCACTATTTGAGTACTATTCATAATTAGTGCCCAATTTGTGATTTTTTTTTGTAAATTCTTTGAATTAGGCTTTCTAATGTGATACTAAGTGGTACACATGATGATTAAGGTGTATACTAGGTCAATTAGCCACTCAAAACTCATTTTTAAGAGAATTTCTCAAAAAGGTGCTAAAAGGAGTTTTAAGGCACATTTTGTGTTTTAACTTGTTTTTAAGCTTCGTTTTCTTTGGCAATTGTTTTAGCATGTTAATAAGATCTAGGGATGCACTTTCGGCCCTAATCAAGGTTACACAAAGTCTTGAGCAAGTATTTGCATAAATATCTTTATGGTGCATTTTTGTGTTTTCTATGGTTTGACTTGTTTACCAATGTTTCTAAACCATGTTTTAGCCTTATTATATCATAATTTAATATTCAATTACCATAGATATGTTTGAGGTATTCATTTTATCTTGCTTGGGATTTTAGTCGTGATTTGTTTCATGTCATTGCACTAACCGCTCGTGATACAGGATGGAAGACTAAGCTCCAACTGAAATAATGTAAATATAAATGCTGCAAAAGTTAGAAAGTTAAGAGTGGAATTGCTTGTTTGAGTTAATAGTATAAGTTTAGACGTGTTAAACAGGTTATTGGAAATATATGTTTTAACGATCATATATTAAGATTTAAATGATTAGTTTACATATTAAAATAGAGTTTCTTATGATAAATAAAAAAAGAAATATCAACAAGAATAAATAGTTCTTTGACTCTAATAAATACAATTCTTGAATTATAGAAGATATCATACAATGTTTTTGCCAAGTCCTCGTGGTTTGGTCAGTAGAGAATAGTATCCTCGAACCAAAGATCTTGGGTTCAAAACCTATCACACTTATAAAAAAAAAAGTCAATACAATGTTCCTTCTGGTTTTTATTTGGATATAATAAGAATAAATCCATTTCAAGTCACTTGTATCTTAGGTCAAGTCAATCGGGTTTCTAATATTGCATGCTTAAATATTTTGGTCGGGTTGAGATAAAACCGGCCGGTTTTGGATTGGGTCAGTTAAGTCTAATCTGCTGGAGGGCTTTTGTGTTTTCTTTAAAAGCAGCAGTTTGTCTGCGTAAACCTTTGTTTGTGATGACCGTACATCATTAGTATTATGGCTTTGAGTATCATCAGACTGCAATCTTCCATGATTTCAATGAATATTATCCGTATAGTACATGTTGCGGTCTGTAATGCTAGTCTTACTTTCATTACTTCCATAACAAAAGCAACCAAGATGAACATTAATGACCATTGAAGATTAGTCAGAAGCACTTTTCTTCCCCTAGCTTCCGAACCGAACTAAATCAATGCTACACACATACAACCTGTCCCACATTCAAAAGAGACTCATGGGGGATATTAAAGATTACACTATGCTCTCTACAGATCTTCCTAAGGAAAGCATACACATAATCCACCATTATCTTCTTACAAACCCCAGAATCTTTCCTCGCCCTCACCATTGTATTCCCCAGTATATGAACCACCCCAGCATCTCTACAGCTTTTTAAAAACTCCAGCTCACTCATCTCCTTCTGTCTACTTCCTTGCCCCATTGGTAATCCTTCCGTCAGGCAACTTCCTCCCTGTGAGTTTTGTATATCTTCTGGTGATCTAACAGATACAATAGAATCTTCAGACGAAATGGTGAGATTGACAATAGCGCTCCCTGACCTATTTGCACTATCAATGCGAGCTTCATTATTGCCACTACCCAATGAATCTTCCATGGACTGGCCTGCCCTATACCTGTACAGACTACTACAACTATACCGGTCAGAGTCATCCGAACTCTCCATAACGAACTCTAACTTCACGAAACTACAAATACTATCGAACAACGTCCTTTCGAAATCATCATCCTTCTTGTGAAGGTCCTTGTACCCATATCTCGCAACACATCGGAACATATGGAAGCTCTTCGGCCCAATCCGCTTGACCAGAAACCGCTCTTCTTCCGGGACAGTATAAACAGGGAGGTACTTCACACAAACAAAAACTAGAACAGAGTGGATAGCAGGCAGGTTTGTTATGAAGTGGGAGAAGATGCGTGGGACACCACTAGCCAGCTCGGTGTACACAAGCCCAATCCCGGGGACACGAACTAAACCCAAGCTTGGCCCAAGGCCCAATATCCATTCCATTGAGACTTTGCTGTGCATCTCAAACTCGTACCGCTTCACTGTGCCGTAATGCCATACGTACATGATGAGGAGGAAGGCAGCTGCAATGACCAAGGGTACCCAACCGCCCTGATTGATCTTGAATAGGACGGCGGAGAAGTATGTCAGCTCGATGCCTAAACAGAGAACGCTGAAGATGAGAACGAGGATCCAGTGGGTATGCCACACGAGTAGCATGACTAGGATCATCAGTAGTGTTGTAGTCAGCATCACTATCACCACAGCCATCCCTGAATGGTTTTACCATGGAAGTAGTGTTCTAATTAACAGGTGAATCCTTCGAAACCTATCTCTAACCAAATTTCAGGAATCTAAATCATCTAAACTCACCATACGCATTTGCAATTCCACTTTGTTTCTTGAAACCCACCGTCACAGCAATGCAGAGAACCATAAGAATCCAGTTTATATCTGGGATATAGATCTGGCCAAGGAAGTTCTTCGACGTGTGAATTACTTTAACTCGTGGGAAGCAACCAAGAGCAAGAGCCTGCTTGATGATGGAGAACGTGGCAGATATGGCAGCCTGACTTGCAACTATTGCTGCTAAGGTTGCAATTACAAAAACTGGCCAGTATACTTTATCTGCAAAGCAAACATTTCGTTCCAGGTGTTAAGTAGATGCATCTCCCTTTCTAAATCCCAAACTTCTATTGATGAAGTAACTATAGATCGAGAAAACTAGTCAGGAATAAAGGTCAATGAGATAACTACAACGAATTGAATTTTAAGAAAAGTTCTCTTATCCCTGGAGCTTCCACCCAAAGCTGTTGTTGGTAATTTGTACAATGCATAGATAATAAAAGGCCACGAAAACAGAGTCAACCTGGTATAGAACGGTAGAATGCATCAGATACATGGTCGAGATGTTTGACAAGGTAAGCTGCTTGCCCCGCATAGGCTAGAAGAAGGCAAGGAAATACAACCACCATGAATGCAACTTGTATGGCTGACAGTGGAAAATACCCCAGCGCTGCAAAAAGCGCCTCTGACCCTGCCCACATAAAAATTAGCAAGTTTTACTTCAAATCCAAAATCCTTCTGATGTGTACTCAGCCGTTGCGGCCTAGCAGTAAACTATCAAAAAAAAATCCAAAATCCTTTCCAGGTCAATCCTGGAGAAAGCAATGATTTGTAATGCACCAAAGTGAGGGATGACAAAGAAGTCGATACCAGTCACACTGAGCAAAAGCCCCCTCAGAGATGTCCACCTAACTTTGCCACTTTTGAAATAGCGATATATCTGTTTGGGTGAAAATGCTCTGAGGACACTTGGGTCATAGGTTATGATATTGTACAGACCAATGCTTCCAATCAAGAGGAACCAGAGCAGGATAACTGGTGCAAATAGCCAGCCAACTTTGCCAATACCATAGTGTTGCATGCTGAACAAACCCACCAGTATAATCACAGAAACGAGTACAGCCAGATCTGTAGAGGGACACATATTCAGGCTTCCAGAAGTCAGTTATAAATTGATGAAATAGAAACTTTTTTACAGCAAATGTCTTATGCAGGACTATACCATCACTCATTTTCGGATAGTCTCCTTGGATACCTCCAGTAGCAGAAAGGACTGCAGACATCAGTACAATTAAACATAAGAGTTCAATTTGCAAAAATAATTAGCAACTTGCACAATTTAAAAAAGGGGCATGTTTTATCTGACTTGTTGCAAGGCAATGATATCCCCAATAGAAAAACATAGCATAATAGTCGTGCTTTAAACCTGACTTCTTGTTAGATTCAAGTCCAAGACTGTCCATACTCACTGTGAAAGGTTTGGCCACTCTAACCCCCCATCAGGAACCAATCTGATAGTATGCCATTATGATCTAAAGAATAAGACATATATTTAAATACTACAGTTGAATTTTGTATTTTTTGAGAAACTAGGTCAAATTCTTAGGAATATACTTATATTCTCAGGAACATGCAATTAGGACACTTTCATTTGAGCTCAATATGGCCCTATGCAACTAACATGTTAACAAAAATCACCATTAATTATCACCCAACACAAATCCTCATCTTTTTCAAATTAAATCACCAGATCATTTGTGACAATAACATAATTTGGATGGTGAAGATACCTGAGATAACTGGTGTGAGAATTCCATCGCCAATTACCATGCAAGTACCAATGAGAACCAATATGAGAAGCCCAGTCTTTCGAGAACTACACGCTTCCAACCATTTCTTCGTCTTAGCAGCAAAAGAATTTTCATGAACTTTGGTACGACTGTAAGTTGTCAGCTCCTCATCAGTACAGTGCTGATTAGGTATAGTTTCTACTCTGGCGTGCCTGCAGAGCAGTGAATACAGAGCAAACGTTCCACCTACACCACAAATTACAAATTTTCTGTAAATTGACATCTAAGAAGCAAGATAGTTCAAGTATCTGCAAGTGAATAAAAAAAGGCATGTGAAGACCTTCTGTTCCGCTTGAAAGTCCCTTGATTCTAGTTAAGAAATTTTGAATTAGTATTTCCATCTTATCCCATCACGTGCTAATTCTTATGTAAGAATAAAGGAGGGTCACCAAAGCAGTAAATCAACATGGCACCCTCAAAGTAGTGCAAAACTAATTCACACATGCGAACATTGGGTGTCGTAAGGGTACCCTAGTGAAATTCGTACTTAAATTTCTGCTCTTCTCAGATGATAGGGAGTCATTTTTAGATCATTGTGATTGACTTTAGGTCCTGAGAGAAGGGCTTTATGAGAAACATGGTTATTATGATCTAAACAATCAGACACTTTGATGGAAGTACCACTAGATATCGAATTCATTCATATTGACAAGAACTTGCCCATGCCCAAGTAAAAACAGGATGATGAAGACATTCAGGCAGCATATATCCCACAAAAAAGGGTTAAGAAGAGCACCCCTTTTATGAATTCGATTACATGTAGACGTAGCAACAAGGGATGAAGATAACTTCTCTGGAAAATCTTCATTATTAGCCAAACAGGTTGCATGTTAGTGACCTCAAGGGAAAGAAGAAGCAGATAAAGACCAGACTTCGTTATGCAAAGGAACACATAAGAGAAGTTCCCTTTTACCTTCGCCATTATCATTTGCCCGGCACACTATGAAAACATACTTCAGCAGAGGTACCAGAGTGAGGGAGTATATGATCAAAGAAAGTGCTCCTACCAACTGCTCATCATTATCCACCCCATGAGGAAATGCATTGTTAAACACATACAGAGGAGACGTGGCCAAGTCACCATAAACCACTCCAAGACTCTGGAAAGCCAACTGTAGCAGTAGAGCTGAAGAGAAAGTCTGCAAAACACATCCCACGTTAAGCGTCTTAAAAGGTTTGATGAATAGCAAGTAGGATTAATGTGGGAAGGAAATATGATATCTGTTAATTAAACGTCTCTACACCCAAATACAACTTTGTATGAAGATTAGAGAGATTTATTAAACTGATAAAAAAGCACAAAAAATTAGAGGTTTCAAGATTAATGCGGTCTGGCCAGGCCTGCATCCACTAGCGAGAATAGAGCAATCCTTAAGAGATTTTTCCACTCAAGAGAGTAATTGGGGAAAAAGTTCTACCAACTCCCTCAATAACCCCCAACTATGTTCAACTTTCCCATCCATGTCTACCCAAAATCATCTTTATAGAATAAGTCTAATAATATTTTATTTGAAGAAAGAGATTTCTGAAAATTAAACATGCATATTATCATAGAAAATGACTCTGTGTTAGATCATGATTTCTAACAAAAACATCAGGCAGAAAGACAATTCAATAAGACGGGAATGAGGAATGATTACCTTTTCTTTGCATACATTTTTCAGTTTAGCAGCTTCCTCTTCCATTGGTTGGTCAAATTTGAGATCCGAATTCCACATGCTGTCTTTATTGTTACTTTCCTCGCTCCCAGAAACCATTTTGACGGATACTTCGAAATTTATGATGTCCTTTCGTACCTATTTCAGTAAAAGTTAGGAGCTCAACTGAATGCCAATAGAAAAGACCCAAACCCACTTTACCAAAAATGAGTTCCAAACAGCTGGCAAGTGGCAACTTCTTTGCTATTGAAACTAAAGCTTTCACCTGAAAGGCATTCGAGTAGAGCGAGTGGGACAAAAGATTCCTGAAGACGACCCTCCAGTAACTCGTTTCAAACTCCGGAATCAAAAAGCTTAGCCAAGATAAACAAATGGAGCTAAATTTGATTCCAGAACCGATGAAAAGTGGTTAAAATCTCGGGTGCGAAGCTTGGGGAAATCGAGAATTGAAAAACCCCACAACAACCAATATCATCAAGTGAGGTTTAAATCGAACACATTTAGTACGGAATCAAAGTAAATTTTTTGCGAAGTGTTCCGAGTAAAAAATCCTCAAATGTCGGGTAAACATTAGTAATAAAAAAAAAATAGTGATCAACACCCCAGACTACAAAACAGCGCCCAAGGTTGGGGTCTACTTTAGATCCAATCAAACCCAGAGTTGAGGAAACTGACAATAAAAATCTTCAGTTGACCAATTTCTTCCTCAATTGAAGATCGCCAGTTGTAACCAGTTTACAGATCCACATTCGTCGCAAAAACAGCATTTGTATCTTCTTTTTCTCGCTCGCGCCCACTCTAGCTTTCGGGCTTTTATAGAGTAAAATAAGCTCCTGCTACATGATAGATTTCAAGGGCCTAGAGATCAAAATTTGTTTCGGAAATGAATACCGTCCACACATTCATTCCCTCAAAACTCACCGCTTCCCTTGGTCTGTTGCGATGGTAGAGACCTTTAGGAATATTAAACAACTAACGCCGACATTTTTACCTTATCTGGACAGGTTCCCGCCATATTTCTGCTGGTTTAATAGAGATAGTAGAGAGATGACGAGGATGCATACATGAAATGATTTCTGATTAGGCATCTGTCGTTGGTCGGACCATATTAGCGGAGTCTGGTGACGGGATAAGCACCATCTTCGCCGCACTAGCTGTAATTCCCGCGAACAGACCAAACGCAGTCGAGAAGAAAATCTCAGTTAACGCGTAATTCAAATTTTTTGTACCAAACGTCTTTTAAAAAAAAAAAATTAACCTAACGCGTTCTGTTTTTCTGATAACTGACTAACTGTAGTCTGTGTAGTCTATAGACATAGAGTAACGCGTTCTGTTTCTCTATTCTCTAACACGAATGGAACGCGTTCTGTTTTTCTTTACCAAAAATGAAACGCGTTTCTTAAAAATGTAAAACCATTTTTCATTAATTAACTTGATATATGAATAGCTTCGACATCCGGAACACAGACAATTCCACCATGCTATGGTTGATAACTCAAACTCAGTTAATAGGTCAACTAGTCGAGCTATCTTCCATATCCGAAAACAAGCCAATAATCTAATTTTGTGAGGTAACTCCTCCCATTGCCACTATCTTAGCATAGCATAGTGACTACTAACAAGACTAGCAACAAGGAAACTAGGGAATTGTAATTACAAGACCAATCTATCATCTAAGGAATGGAATCTTTAATCCGTCACAGTCTTGATCCCAAAGAGAGTTCATTGTTTCATTACCGATTAGGATATTAACAATCCACTCTAGCATATTGAGCTCGTTTGGGTAACAGCTTCCAGCATTTCTAAAATCAGCAAGCTTCCACCAAACACCCAAAACCAGCAGCTGACAGCTTCTACAAAACCATCAGCTGACAGCTTCTCAATTTTCAGTAGCAAGATCTAACAATTGTCTCTGCTTTTTAAAACCATCAGCAAGCGTTCCACCAAACACCAAAACCAATAGCTGATAGCTTCTACAAAACCATCAGCAGACAGCTTCTCAATTTCCAGCAACAAGACACAACAGCAGCCCCGAGCAGCTGTCCCCAAACGAACCCATTATCAAAGCCTATACTACAACCAAGGTCGGCTCCTATCCCGTGCAAGCTAAACGACGGAACCAAACCCTTATATTTAGGGTCCTAATTTTATTTGACCCCTTTAGATCTTATCTTGAGAAAATTATATAAATATCCAAAAATAATCTTAAATAAAATGTTATGGGGGGCCTCATTTTACATATTTTAAATTACCGAGTTTTTATCTTTACATAATTTAATTCTACATATTCCACTTTAGATTTTGGCACGGGGCCCTGAAAATCATCAAGACGGCCATGACTATAACTGCCTACTCTAAGAGTAAGTTGCATAGCATGTTTGATGGCTATGAAGTTTGTAAGTTGCACTCCATAAGTGTTGTTGAGTTGCCTTGTGAAGCGAGCAATTGGATTACCATTGTTGTCATGGATGAGACCTCCCACTTTGAGAGGGAAACCTTTCGTAGCCTTGACACATAAGCTTATCTTAGTGTTACAACAGGAGGAGTCACCCACCTTGTATCTGTTCGCATTCTATTATGGGGGAACACGACAAATTATGAAAATGCAAGATAAAAGTTTTGTTAGCTTCCACGGTCGGCCACCAAGCAAAGGATAGGCCGTGCTTTACTTTATTTCTTGCATCATAAATCACCTAAAGCATATCGAGAACTTGACTTCACTTGAACTTTGACCAACTACTAATCTTATCTTTAAGCCAGGAGATACAATCAGCATCCGAGGAGTTATTTAGAGCAGTAGTGAAATACCCATGAATTTTTGAGTTAGAATAAATATAATATATAGTCAACGTAGTAAAATGATCATTATATTAAGATTAATATGGCACGAATGGATAGTCCGAGATTAGAGCTATTAGTGGGCTTAGGGAAGTTAAACGATGCTCTTATATTATTTTCCCCTCACTACCTAAAATGATTATGATTATTTACAACTCCATTATTCCTACCGATATTATTATTATATAAGTAATTATTTCAACCTTTTGCAGACATCATAACGTCTTTCCAATTTCAAGAGCTCAATTCTAAATTTACTTCTTCTAAATTAATTATTTTCAATCCTAAGAGTTCAATTCCAATTTTACTTCTTCTTAACAAATTATTCCTAACCTTAAAAATTCAAGTCTAGTTTTACTTCTCTAGAATTAATTAATTATTAAACCCTTATTCTTCTCCCAACATTTTCATTGTTGGTATTCTAGACTCTTCTTCTAAACGTGATTTTATTTCTTTTGCTGGAGTTCCTGATTTTGTTTTACTCTATTTCCATTTATTTCTATCTTACTCTTATATCAAATAAATGTTTATTAATTCTTTCTCTAGATATTTTACTCTCTTTCTTATCTTGTTACAAGGGCTAAGTTATTTTCTCCTATTATTTCGCGTTACTCCTTGGGGTTTTCCACAACGTTAAATAATTGATTACATTCTTTTTAATTATCTACAACACTAGCTAGTTGAACTCTCTTTCAATATATTCATAATATTAGTTATTTTCTTTTCTCCTTTGCAATTATTTAATTAATAGCATTCCTTTTTATTTTACAAATAAATTCTATTTAAATCATCAATCCTCCTCGATATCTGTTGGTCTTCAATGCAACGCCGCTACGCTCTTCCTCTCTCAAACTCTCAAAATTCACGTTCTCCATCCTACTGTTGTCAGATCTCTTCCCTGGTGCCAATTAGAATTACGTCGGTAAAATCTATTACTTAGATAGTCTACTAAATTATTCGATTGTGTTTAGTGGTTCCTGATTGTTGATTATATATGTTTAGACTCCGATTACATCGACGGGGGCTACCAGTAGTCCTGTAGAGTTGGTCTCCTGAAGTGATTTGATTATTCAGGTAAATCTCTATGCTCATATTGTTTGACTTCGTGTTTTGCAAATCGGAGGAAAAAGGTTTTGATTGTATTTGGTTGGGAAATTATTAATTCCCAAATTGTTGTTTGGTAACTTGGGTTTATTTCCCACGTATTGGAAATTAAAGAACTGGAATATTTCTTGTAATGGTTTGATCAAGGTTTTTGGGAGATTTTCACAGGAATGTTTATTATGTTTTGGAGCCCATAGGTGCTCCTCATTATCATTATCTTTTGCGCTGCACTCAATGGTTGCAGTTAAGCTCTATGATCTACTCTATGTTACTGCTGTTTCATAGGAGGTGTGCACACTCAAGGACTTAGGGTGAGGTGGTGTTTGACGGTCCCATAGGTGACTGTCCGTGGTATTATTATTGGGGTGTCCCATAGGTTACCTCCATATTGGAATTGTGATTGTTTCATGTTGAAAGCTCCCTATGGTTTTGTTGATTTCAATTACTTCTGGAAAAATGGTTAAATTGCTTATGTCACTCTCTTCTGATTGATAAACTAATAAAAAGTATTTCAAAATGTATTTTACACAATGAGGCAAGATTTACTCAATTTCTCTGATTTGCGTGATTGCAAACGATAAATTTGACCTATTAAAAGCTAAGAAATATTCCTAGAAAATAACAAATCAAACGACCGTCGGGTTGCAAATAAATCCCGGTTATTGTAGTAGAGTTTATAGGAACCAGGTATCGAACCGTGGGACTATGTGAAAATTAATCTAGTCTCAGCAAAGGTTATAAATTGACGGGGAAATTGTTTTGTTTTAAACTATGAATTATAATAAAGACAACAAGAATTTAAATAACAGCTAATAATTAAAATAACAGAATATTAAAAGTGGTTGTGAATATGGAAGAACGGACTCTGGGTTCAGGTTTTACTCGTTTGACTAATTATGCTATTCTACCGGTTTAATTAAGAATAAATTGGCAACATTCCTTTGAAAGTCTTCAGATTTAAATCCTAAATTCTAATGACCTCGTTTACCAGAACATGCAAGGTTTGATATAAACTCAAGCAAAACACATGTAAACGGCTAAGTAAAAAGAAATATATTTTTTTTTGCATCTGAAATACTAGATTTATTCAATCAGAATAAATTTTTCCACAGACATAACAATTAATATGACCTATCAATTTATCACGGATCTGATCAAAATAGATTTCGTAAGGCAATTCAATAAACTCATGTAATTTATTGTAAAGCGAGATAATAACATTAATTGTATCAAATTATAATTAATTTAAACCGGTAAAATAAATTGCATAATTAAAGCAAACTAATAATAACCATTCCCCAGAGTATAATATTCTAGCCTGTCATATTAAATAAATAGACAGATACAAGAGTAGAAGAAATCATCTGTAGTGGACTCCTGAAGCTGCTCCGTTATTTTGACAGACCAGAATAAAACTTGTGGTAGATGAATAATATATGGAGAATGGATAATTAAGTGGTGATGGAAAATGGTGGGGCGTGAGTATTTTGTAGTGGTCCGGTGATGATTTGTGGAGTTGTGAATGAATTGGAAATGGGTTCGAGTGTGTGGGTACGTGAATGTTGGAAAGTGGAAATGAGAAAGTAAAAAGGGAGTAATGGTGGGGGAGTATGAAATTGTTCTGTGAATTGGTGTGAGTGTATGGATACGTGAGATTGAAATGGGAATTTAAGAAAGGAAAAAGAGGTGAAGGTGGGGGCGTGAGTGGTCTGGTGGGGAGTGCAGATTGTGAGTGTGCCCGGGCAATTTGATGGATGGCTCGGTTTAAATAGAAAAGAAACAGAGGTCGAGACAAAGAAGGATGGTGCAGCAATCAAAGGAGTAGGAACCGACTGAAGAAAAATTCAGTCAGACGGTGCAGCCTTTGGAGAAAAATAATAATTGGGCGGTGACGGTGCAGAAAAAATCAGAAGAATAAAAACGTGGGTGCAGAATTTAATTCGTCAAATTTGTATTCGAACAGAATTTTTACACTGTCCGAGATTGAGTCCGTTTTGGCCCACTCGGTCGTCCTACAAACTTCGATCGGCTCTAGATTCTTCGTTCGGACTCCGTTTTGGTTCCCGTTTGTTGCGTTGGAAAGCTCGTGAGGAGAACTATGCATTTGCATCATTATTCCTGATTTTATCATATAATTGGCATTAGTTCTTACCCAAAGTAAGAGTTACGAAAAGCACAGGATAAGTGTGAGAAGGTGCGTAAAAATTACATAAATTAATGATCTACACCTATGAAACTATATAAATTTCACACTTATCAAATCACCCCACACTTAGCCTTTTGCTTGTCCTCAAGCAAACCTCTCAAACACAAGTTCAAGCCAAGCGAATGAATTTCAACTCAAAAAGAGCACAGAAGAAGGACTACTAGTTTTACTAATAAAGGGGCATTTATTATTTTAAGCGCAATTCATTTTTTTTTCCAAAAGAAGTCATTCAAAGTTAACAATAGAGAAACAAAACCATAAGAACCTCGCCTTTAGCAATGAGCCAATCCACCTTTTTTCTCATTCACAAACAACGACAAGGGGCATGAAGTAAGATCTTATTCCATCATACCTTCCAATGCCACATACTCTTGATCCATAAGAGAAATAATATTCATTCAGCTCAGCGATTGCACATTTTTTTTAGGCGCTTTTAATTTCTTTCACCACAGACTTTTCTCTCCACCCATGTAACGGCTTTGGGTCAACTATCCCAGATCACAAGGACCTTAGGTAGCTAGGTGATGAGGCACCCCAAAGGACTTAATAACCAAGTGGACGAGGCCTGATTTGGATCAGAATTAAAATTAAGCA
Source organism: Limonium bicolor (assembly GCA_023374045.1). Lineage (NCBI taxonomy): Eukaryota > Viridiplantae > Streptophyta > Magnoliopsida > Caryophyllales > Plumbaginaceae > Limonium > Limonium bicolor. The sequence goes on along the minus strand of CM041779.1, from coordinate 204,976,167 downwards.
TGCTTAGGATCAGCGGAGTACCTTGCCTTGTTCTTTTTCCAACCATTTCAATCCAGACATTCCAAGGCTCAAGGCTAAAAACAGGGTTCAGATGGTGAGTATTCTCAATCATTATAGCATTCACAGAACATAGACTTTATTTTAATCAATTAAAACCAGAAAAATTTTGCACCCCAAGATCAGCTAACCACTTATTCTTCCTCTATGGCTTCCTTCCAAGTTGAGCAACACAGCAAGACTTAAACAAATGCAAGAGAGAAGAGCTCAAAGACACACAAAAAGTAAGCGGCGAAGGAGCTTACCCCACCCCACACTTAGAGTGAAGCAATGTCCTCATTGCTTAGGAAGAATTAACATGTGCAAGCAATCCAACGGGAAACAAAATTACACATAACAGTTCAGAGGGGAGCATATAAAATAAGAGTGAAAGGATGTAGAATACTCCCCAGAGTCGTTCAGGGTGTGCACGGTCACCCCACACTTGAGTTCTGTAGAATCGCGCAAGATGTGCCTGGAAAGAATATTCTAACAGCCAGAAGAACTCAAGTTATTGCACCTTGTGCGCGACCGCGCCCTAATATGGATATAAGAAAATAGATAAATCATTTTTTTTTTACTAAACATTATTTAAGCACACATAATTGAAAGGAAATGTAAGTTCAAGAAAAAGGGTAGAGAATTCTTCCTGTAAATTGAAAATAAGTGGTGGGTTGCCTCCCACCAAGCTGCTCTGTTTTATAGTCTCAAGCTAGACTCATCAGTCCGATTAGGAGAAAGAGGAAGAGGAGTGGGAAGGGGTCCCACAACTTCCTAGAACTAAGTTGCGCAGCTTTCGGAACTTATGTTTTAACCGCCATGGGAGAGACTTCTTTTAGGTGGCGCCGACTCCGAAACAGGGGAAGAAAGATCCTGCTGTACCTGGACAAAAGAAACTCCAAGCAAGTTAGTAGAAACATCAGCAGGACAAGTATACCTTTTCAGACGGGCCCCATTAACTTTGAAGGTTTCACCCTTCTTGTTCTGCAGTTCGTAGGCTCCAAATGAAGTAACCCCTACCACCTTAAATGGTCCTGCCCAGTGAGATTTAAGCTTTCCTGGAAAGATCTTCAATCTGGAGTTGTAGAGGAGCACCCAATCTCCAACTTTGAAGTCACGTTTCTTGATCATTTGATCGTGGAGTTTCTTGGTGCGCTCCTTGTAGATTCGAGCACTGTTGTAAGCTTGATCTCTTAGTTCTTCAAGCTCTGAAAGCTGAAATTTGCGTTTCTCACCAGCAGCAAGTATGTCAAAGTTCAGGGCCTTAAGTGCCCAGTACGCCTTATGCTCCAACTCAACAGGTAGATGGCAAGATTTCCCATATACCAGCCTAAAAGGAGACATCCCGATGGGTGTCTTGAATGCTGTCCTGTAGGCCCAGAGAGCGTCATCTAACCGTAGAGACCAGTCCTTCCTTGAAGAGTTTACTGTCTTTTGGAGAATCCACTTCAACTCTCGATTGGATATTCAGCTTGTCCATTTGTTTGTGGGTGATACGGTAGTGCAACCTTATGACGTACTCCGTACTTAGCCAGCAAGGCATCGAATGAACGGTTGCAAAAATGTGATCCCCCATCACTGATAATTGCTCGTGGAACTCCGAAGCGAGTGAAGATGTGCTTTTTGATAAACTTGACCACGGTCTTTGAATCAGCATTCTGGCATGGTATGGCTTCAACCCACTTGGACACGTAGTCCACTGCCACCAGAATGTATTGATAACCTTGTGAAGAGGGAAATGGCCCCATAAAATCGATACCCCAACAGTAAAAAAGTTCGACTCCAAAATGCTTTGCTGAGGCATCTCATGTCGCCTTGAAGTATTGCCCATGCGCTGACAGCTATCACAACTAGCCACAAAGGTTTGGCAGTCTTTATGGAGTGTGGGCCAATAAAATCCGGACTCCAAAACCTTGGCTGCCGTCCGATGGGATCCATGATGGCCTCCAGCTTCTCTGGAGTGACAAAACTCCAGAACACTGGGTACCTCATCATCAGGGAGACACCTGCGAATTAAGCTATCTGCACACACTCGAAACAAGTGAGGGTCTTCCCAGATATAATGGCGTGAGTCAGAAAGGAATTTCTTTTTCTGAGCATATGATAAGTCATGAGGAACAACTCCAGAAACAAGAAAATTAGCCATATCAGCATACCATGGCTCTTGCACCTTTTTCAAACTGAAGACGGCTTCATCGGGAAAAAATTCATTAATAGGAATACCGTCGTCAGGAGTTACCATCCTAGAGAGATGGTCAGCAACAACATTCAGTTTACCACTCTTGTCCCTCACTTCTATATCGAATTCCTGTAAAAGAAGAATCCAACGTAACAAGCGAGGCTTGGCCTCTTTCTTGGCAAACAAATATTTAAGAGCAGAGTGGTCAGTGTGGATAATCACTTTACTTCCCCATAAATATGATCGAAATCTATCTAAGGAGAAGACCACTGCCAGGAGCTCTTTCTCAGTTGTTGTGTAGTTTCTCTGGGCATCATCTAGAGTTTTGCTGGCATAAGCAATAACTCTCAACACCTTATCTTTCTTTTGGCACAGGGCTGCACCTACTGCAAAGTCACTAGCATCACACATAATTTCAAATGGCAATGACCAGTCAGGAGAAACAACGATAGGGGCAGCTACCAATTTTTGCTTAATTAAATTAAAGGCAGAAATACAATCTTCAGAAAATAGAAATGAAACATCTTTCATTAGCAAATCAGTCAAAGGTTTAGCATTTTAGAGAAGTCTTGAATAAACCTTCGATAAAACCAGCATGCCCAAGAAACGATCTTACTCCTTTACACAAGTGGGCGCTGGTAGCTTCTCTATACCGACTTTTGCTTTCAACCTCAATCCCTTTAGCAGACACCTTGTGGCCGAGCACTATCCCATCCTTTACCATAAAATGGCATTTCTCCCAGTTGAGAACTAGGTTGGTCTCTTCGCACCGTCCCAGGATAAGATCAAGCTGTGCTAGACAAACATCAAAGTCAGAGCCATAGACAGAAAAATCGTCCATAAATACCTCTATACTCTATTCAATGAAGTCTGCAAAGATGGCCTGCATGCAGCGCTGGAAAGTGGCAGGGGCATTGCATAAACCAAAGGGCATTCTTTTGTATGCAAAGGTACCATATGGACAAGTAAAGGTAGTCTTGTCCTGGTCCTCAGGTGCAATAGGAATTTGAAAGTACCCTGAAAAACCATCTAAAAACAGTAATATTCCTGCCCAGCCAATCTCTCGAGCATTTGATCAATAAAGGGGAGTGGGAAATGATCTTTCCTGGTGGCTGAATTTAAACGCCTATAATCTATACACATACGCCATCCAGTGATCTTTCGTTGGGAATGGACTCACCTTTGTCGTTCAGAACAGCTTCAAAACCTCCTTTCTTAGGAACTACCTGTACAGGACTTACCCATGTGCTGTCTGATATAGGGTAAATGATCCCAGCGTCCAGAAGCTTCAACACCTCTGTCTTGACAACTTCCTTCATGTTAGGGTTGAGCCGACGCTGGGGCTGTCTGACCGGTTTGTAGTCTTCCTCCATATATATATGATGTGTACAGAAGGCCGGGTTGATGCCTTTGATATCAGCTAGAGTCCATCCGATGGCTTTCTTATGTCTTCTCAGAACCTCAAGTAACCTGCTTTCTTGCCCAGAAGTCAAAGAAGAAGAACAATGACAGGCAAATAATTCATTAGCTAAAAAGCAACTTGAGATTAGAGGGGAGCTCCTTAAGCTCAAGTACTGGAGGTTGCTCTATAGAAGGAACAGGTCTTTGGATTTCTTTATCAAGTCTCTCCAAAGGAGGGCGATAAGCTTGAAAACCTGGTTTTCCTCTCTCTACATGTGCTAGAGCTGTATTAACATCCATATTAAAGTTTTATCCTCAACAGAAGATATAAGAACATGTTCTAAAGGTTCAAAATCTGAAAAAGTAGAAGAAAGTATAGAATAAATTTCATCATCAGTAGAAAGTTCACATACCTCGCCATCCTCATCTTGTATACTTACCGACATAACTGAATGAGCTGAAGTAGAACTTAACTTCATCATCTTTTTCATATCAAACTCTATCTTCTCATCTCCGTACCTCAAGGTGATTCTGCCATCATGCACGTCAATGACTGCCTTGGCAGTACTCAGAAAAGGACGACCCAAAATGAGTGGGACTTCCACATCATCATCTATGTCTAAAACAACAAAATCCGCAGGAAAGATGAAGCGGTCAACTCCCACTACAAGATCTCGCACAATTCCCATCGGTTTTATCTCGGATCTGTCGGCCAGCTGGAGTTTAAAAGGGACTGGGTGAAGCTCTCCTCTTTTTACCTTCAAGAAGGTTGCATATGGCATAATGTTGATACTTGCACCCAGGTCACACAGGCCACTTCCACAGTCTATATCTCCGATAAAGCAAGGGACAATAGGGGTGCCCGGATCCTTCTGCTTAGGGGGAAGTGCTCGAAGTAACGCAGTAGAGCATTCCTCTGTAAGGTGGACAGTCTCCTTGTCTTGCTTTTTCTTCTTCTTTGTCACGAGATCCTTTAAAAATTTTGCATAATTAGGCATCTCCTGTAGAGCATCAATTAAGGGTATATCGATAGTTAGTTTCTTAAATATACTTAAGAATTTATTGAACTGCTTATCTAAGCACTTCTTTTTCATCCTATTTGGAAATGGAAGTTCTATTTTCTTAGGAGTAGAAGAAGGTACATCAATTTGAATAAAAGATGGAGAAGGGGAAGAATTGATTGGAGCCTGTATCTCCTCAGAAACTACCACTGGTGGGACCGAAGGCTCTGATGATTTATTAGAATGGGTGATCTTTTCACCGGTTTGTTGTGCAGTCACTTGCTCTTGATTACTTCCCAGCTGCTTGCTGCTTCTTAACATCACGGCTGCACTGAGCTCATCCTCAGGTTGGATTTCCGAGGATGCACCACAGTTGTAGATTCTTAGGCCTTGGCCGTCTCTCTCGGATTCTGCTGAGGTTGAGATGGAAATGAGCCCGGCTGCCTTTGGTGCTGGTTGGTAAGTAGCTGGTTTATCTGCTGCTCTAGATTTCTTTGACTATCCATTAGAGATTGGTTGAGAGTTTGTTGTTCCTTCTGGGTGGTAGCCATTGAAGTGATTATATCCTGGAGCCTTTCCATTTTTTCATCAGATGTTGATTTAACAGGTGGCTGGTAGAAATTCTGGCCCTGTCCCATCTGCATCTGAGGACGAGCTTGATTGTATGGTTGCCTAGAGAAGCCTGGGGTCCCTGCACATTACTTTGTAAAAGATTCGAATTTAAAGCATTGTTGGGATTACCATACCTGAGATTTGGATGTTGATTTCGGTTCCAGGGTTGTTGGTAATTCCCTTGCCCTACAAAGTTGGCTTCTTCAGCAATCCGTATCTCCTCCAGATAAGGGCATACTTCAAACGAGTGGTCACCACCACAATGAGAGCACAGAGGCTTAGATGAGGATGAAGAAGCTATCCTCTTTACCTGTTGAGAAGGCTGACCATTAATTAGAAAATCGTCAAATCTTTTTACTAGTGAGCTTACCAGTGTGGATTGCTGAGCTTGTGACTCTGCCATCTGCTCCATCCAAGGATCTATATTCCTTGCACCTTTTGCACCCATTGTCATAGTTCTGCCACCTTCGGTGCCCCACTGACGGACCTCTTCAATGTACGTGTCCATGGACGCCATGAAATCATTTCCAGATCGGTTGAGGATGTTTCCTCCCAAAGCTGATCTAACTTCGGCTTGATGTATATGCTGCAACCCATTAAAGAACGTCATAGCAATACACGTGAGATCTTGTCCGTGATGAGGACACTGTCGGAGCATTTCTTTAAAACGATCCCATGCCTCACAGATAGTCTCAGCACCTCCCTGTTTGAAAGCAAGTAAGGCAGTAACCAAATTCCTAGTTCTAGAAATAGGATAATATTTTTCATAGAACCTGGTTGTCATCTCCTCCCAACTAGTGATAATACCAGAGGGAAGACAGTAGAACCATTTCATTGCTTCACCAGTGAGGCTGCTAGGAAATAAACTCATTCTAGCATACTCCAGGAGACTATCTGAGCACCCAATTTGATCAATATTTATTAGAAATCGGTTGACATGATCTAGGGCGTCGTTGGGGTTGGAACCGTCAAATGTGCCTGAGGGCATCTCTCGTATGACTTTGTTCTGATGTGAAGGCTTCAGATCCTTCCATTCCTTCATTAAGTCGGGTGGTAGCGTAGGAAGAGCTACTGGGCTTCTTCTTGGAATGGCCGCTGGTCTGCTAAATTGCCTCATTGCTTGGCTACCGTTTGTAGGAGTTGCCATTTGTATTTCTCTTTGGAACCTCTGTTGACGTCTGGCTAGCTGAGCGGTACGTTCGATTTCCGGGTCAAGGATTTTGTCCTAGTCGAGATGAGTGTTTGACCAAGAACGGGTGTACACCATTAATTATCTACAAAAGAGAAGGACAAAACTCCACAAAAGTTTGCAAGTAGAGTAAAATGAAATAAAAGTAATATAGCTAAATAAAGGAAAATTAACTTAAAATTAGAAACTAAATAAAAATAGATAGATACAATAATAATCGTAATAATAATAGAAATCAATAATTTTTTTTTAAAGTAAAATAACCCAAGCTAAGGACTAGACAGGAATCTAGTCCCCGGCAACGGCGCCAATTTGCAAATGATAAATTTGACCTATTAAAAGCTAAGAAATATTCCTAGAAAATAACAAATCAAACGACCGTCGGGTTGCAAATAAATCCCGGTTATTGTAGTAGAGTTTATGGGAACCAGGTATCGAACCGTGGGACTATGTGAAAATTAATCTAGTCTCAGCAAAGGTTATAAATTGAGGGGGAAATTGTTTTGTTTTAAACTGTGAATTATAATAAAGACAACAAGAATTTAAATAACAGCTAATAATTAAAATAACAGAATATTAAAAGTGGTTGTGAATATGGAAGAACGGACTCTGGGTTCAGGTTTTACTCGTTTGACTAATTATGCTATTCTACCGGTTTAATTAATAATAAATTGGCAACATTCCTTTGAAAGTCTTCAGATTTAAATCCTAAATTCTAATGACCTCGTTTACCAGAACATGCAAGGTTTGATATAAACTCAAGCAAAACACATGTAAACGGCTAAGTAAAAAGAAATATATTTTTTTTTGCATCTGAAATACTAGATTTATTCAATCAGAATAAATTTTTCCACAGACATAACAATTAATATGACCTATCCATTTATCATGGATCTGATCAAAATAGATTTCGTAAGGCAATTCAATAAACTCATGTAATTTATTGTAAAGCGAGATAATAACATTAATTGTATCAAATTATAATTAATTTAAACCGGTAAAATAAATTGCATAATTACAGCAAACTAATAATAACCATTCCCTAGAGTATAATATTCTAGCCTGTCATATTAAATAAATAGACAGATACAAGAGTAGAAGAAATCATCTGTAGTGGACTCCTGAAGCTGCTCCGTTATTTTGACAGACCGGAATAAAACTTGTGGTAGATGAATAATATATGGAGAATGGATAATTAAGTGGTGATGGAAAATGGTGGGGCGTGAGTATTTTGTAGTGGTCCGGTGATGATTTGTGGAGTTGTGAATGAATTGGAAATGGGTTCGAGTGTGGGTACGTGAATGTTGGAAAGTGGAAATGAGAAAGTAAAAAGGGAGTAATGGTGGGGGAGTATGAAATTGTTCTGTGAATTGGTGTGAGTGTATGGATACGTGAGATTGAAATGGGAATTTAAGAAAGGAAAAAGAGAGTGAAGGTGGGGGCGTGAGTGGTCTGGTGGGGAGTGCAGATTGTGAGTGTGCCCGGGCAATTTGATGGATGGCTCGGTTTAAATAGAAAAGAAACAGAGGTCGAGACAAAGAAGGATGGTGCAGCAGTCAAAGGAGTAGGAACCGACTGAAGAAAAATTCAGTCAGACGGTGCAGCCTTTGGAGAAAAATAATAATAATTGGGCGGTGACGGTGCAGAAAAAATCAGAAGAATAAAAACGTGGGTGCAGAATTTAATTCGTCAAATTCTGTATTCGAACAGAATTTTTACACTGTCCGAGATTGAGTCCGTTTTGGCCCACTCGGTCGTCCTACAAACTTCGATCGGCTTTAGATTCTTCGTTCGGACTCCGTTTTGGTTCCCGTTTGTTGCGTTGGAAAGCTCGTGAGGAGAACTATGCATTTTCATCATTATTTCCTGATTTTATCATATAATTTGGCATTAGTTCTTACCCAAAGTAAGAGTTACGAAAAGCACAGGATAAGTGTGAGAAGGTGCGTAAAAAATTACATAAATTAATGATCTAGCACCTATGAAACTATATAAATTTCACACTTATCAGTGATCCCTTCGTGTTTTTGTCTATTGTTTTCTGATCGTATGTAATGATTGCTGAAGTTGGGGGCTGGGATGCGCTATCACCTAGCATTAGGAATATTTGAATTTCAATATCTGAGTTGTTATGTTCAAGCTACAATATTTGGGTTACACATTTGAGTTACAAAATTTTTGGGAACTTATTTTCTGTTGAATTGGTAGAGGAATAGCTTGAGCACTCAAAGGGTTGAGTGTGGTGGTAGCACTCTGGATTTGAAGTGTTTTCCGCTATGTTTTTGGTGGTAAACTTTGTTACAAATTACATATGAATTGTTCCTTTAATTGCCATTGAAGTTGTGGTATGAAAGTGCATTTTCTAAGGTTGTTTTCAATTGTTTTTCACCATTTTGGACCTGTCTGAACATCTGTTCGGACATACAAGTTCGGACAGGCCCCGAAGCTATTTTATTTTCACAAGTTTTGAAGTGTCCGGACAGATACATGTCCGGACAGAGTGCGAGGACGAATCTAGGGGTAGGAGTTCAACTTATGTCTGAACTTCAACGTCCGGACACATGTCCGGACACACCATAGTTTCTATTTCGACTTGTGTCCGAACTTCCAAGGTCGGACACAAGTCCGGACAAAACTTAAATCTTAGTTTTAAGACTCATTTGACATCCGTTTTAATCCTCGTCTGTGGCATTGGATTCGTATTGTTTTCTACTTTATAATGAGGAAACATCCAGGGTGTTACAAGTAGTGTTCACCATATCAACCTGGATTTCTGACGCATAACAGCAGTGAAAGAAAGTACACACAATAGTATCCTCTTTCCCATAGAGAAAACAGAAAAATGTTGCTACCAATTCTTTTAGCCATATTAGTTTGACTCAGGGTAATATTAAGCATCAGTTTCCAAGCAATAAGTTTGGCTCAAGGACATATATGAAGCTATTTAACTTTTGGAAAGTATTTATGGACTGATTTGAAGAGGAAGAGCCCATTTTATAATTGAGATCTTTCTGAATAATCTCATAACCCTTGACAGAGTTGTTCCCATCCGAAGTGTAATGCCATATCCAAGAATCATCTATAGAGAGATTAGGGTGAATGAATAGAGAGAATATTGTCCGCATCATATTTCCCCAGATTATTGTTGATAGAAGAGCACTTCCACATACCTGTATTGTTGTCAATATAATCAGCAACAAGTTTATTATTTTTTAAGGAATCAGGATTATAAGAGATAATACTGAAATTATCTGGTATTGGCAACCAAGGATCCTTTCAAAAGAAGATATTTCTCCCATTGCCTAACTGCTTGCGAGCACCTAGAGAAATAGTCTTCACATTTGCCACTGAAGACTTCCACACAGGTTGTCATGTTTACTAGGGGCAGCCTTGAGTAATGGTTCATCTAGGAAGTACAGTTGTTTTTAGGATGACCAAGACAAAGGAATTTGGACTGAAAAGAATTTTCCAAAGTTGCTTGGTGATGAGGGCTTTGTTGAAACTTTCAATCTTCCTGAAACCCAAACCGTTCATTTCAACATGAGATTACATTGTTTTCCTCTTAACCAAATGAATAGAGCTTGAATTTTCTTTTTCTACCCATGAGAAGTTAAAAAAATGAATTCATCCTCTGAGTGATGGTTAGAAGGAGCTAGAAGAGGAGCATAGTGAAAGAATGAATAACTTGGAGCACACTAGAAACTATAATAGATCTAGGTGCTTGTGATACAGGCGTACTCCAACTAGTGACTCTTTTTCAAACTTTATGATTAGATATTCTATGAGGTCAGACTTATTCCTCCCAACCTTTAACAGGAGACCTAGATACTTGCCAGATCTTTGCACTTCTTGAACTTAAAAGATATTAGAAATTTCATTTTTAATAGCAGAGTGTTAACTTTTACTAAAAAGAAGTTCAGATTTAGAAAGGTTAAAGTTATAGCTTGAAGAAGAGAGGAAACTAGTGAGGATATTTTGGAGCACTTAAGCATTTCTTTTTTGAAGCTTTGCCAAATAAAATTATATCATCGGCAAAGGCCAAATGAGAAATGGAGGGGTTGTCTGAGCAATTTTTATTTTTTAAAAAACTTCCTTATTATCTATTTGATTAAGACGTCTAGAAAGAGCTTCATGAGCAAGGATGAAAAGGAACGCGGACAAAGGATTACCGTAATAAAACCTCTAGATTGCTGAAATTGATTCCCAAGCAAACCGTTGATGAGAAATGCCCCTTTGACTAATTTAACACTATATCTCTGGATATAACCAATAAGGGGGAACCTTATAAAAGATAGAATGCTTTCAAGAAAAGTTCATTCTATTCTATCATAAGCTTTACTAAGATCCATCTTAAAGGGAAAAAAACCTTTCTTAGTGGCTCTACATCTATCTGTCAATAAAGTGATGTAATTCTCTAGCCAGAATCACATTATCAGTGAGTAATCTTCCACTAAAAAACCATACTTATCGATAGAAATCACTAAGGGGAACATACGCTGAATTCTATTTGCAAGAACCTTAGCCACAATCTTATAGACAAAGTTGCAAAGAGAAATTGGTCGATAATCAGCAATATTAATATCACCTTGAATCTTGGATAACACAAGAGGATATCCAAGACTGTTTTAGACACTTGATTCGCTATAATACTCCAAAAAGTTATGAAGAACTTACCATTGAAACCATCAGGACCTGGAGATTTTTCTTGACCCAACTGTTTGACAGCTCTGATAACTTCCTGATCAAAATACTCAACCTTAAGTTCTTCAACAAAATCCTGCTGGAGTTTACCTTGCATCACCTCCCTAAACTACTGATGGACAACTGGTTCTGAAGAGGTAAACAAATCCTGGAAATAATTAACAACAACCTGATTAATCTGACTCCAAGAGAACTTCATCTTCTGGTTCTCTTTCAACAGCCCAAAATTAATTTCTTCGTTCTGTTACAAGATGCCTTTGGTTGAAAATAGCTAGTATTTTTCCCACCTTCCACTATCTAATCATCTCTAGATCTTTGTCTCCAACGAATATATTATTTTTATAATTTCTTTAAGTAAATAAATTACAATTTACATAAAGGCGCATATTATTATATCTTACTATTAATTCCTAAGATTTAAAGATAATGAAAAATGGCTATTTAGAGTATACGTAATACATGACACAATATGATTTTGTATATTGTTGGTACAGTAGAAAGAGTCATACCTTAACCATACTGTTAAGAGCATTAATCACATTTTCCTCGTATGATCGCATGTACCCGGGTGACAAACCAATGTTCGGAGTACATTGACCTTAACCGAAAAGCACCCCCAACTAGCAGTCAGCAAACCCATGAAGCAGGCTTTATCTTACCTTAAAGATGGGCAAAGGCAGTCGGGCATTACCGCCCAAAACCTTGATTAATTCCCCTCACCGCAGAGTAACACTCATGACTTGGTACACCTCTCCTTGACGACCTGTCCAATCAGTCTCATCGGACAACCCGTCATTACCACTTTAGACACTCACGGTACCAACTTGTGTGCCTCTCTGACGCACCATTAATACCCCAAGACAACAAGTGTCTCATCGACATTGGTGGCGGAAGCATAGATATTTATGAGTCAGGTTTTTCATTGTCATGATCATCAATTTGTAACACCTGGATTTTCTGACCTGTGATTAAGCCAAATAATTAACAATTTCAATTTATTATTAGGTAGCGGAATCAAATCATAATCTGGGGCATTACTGCCACATTCTTAAACAAGGCGAGTGTTAAGGCCTAAATAATTAAATAAGAAAATCATAATTTTTATAAGAACTATAATAACAATTCCTTTAAACTGCATAAGTCTCAAAGCTTAAAATAAAATTCGATTGGCTATAACTATTCAAGCTAAGCTGAGTCAGCGTCCCAAACCCCCATATACATCACTAGCACCTGTGGCAGAAATCCAAATAAACACACAAAGAGTCACCACAAAGTCTGGGAAACTGAGTAAGCTACCACTTCACTCTGTAAAAGCATTTTTCTCTTTTGAATACCATTTTAACAATATGACCACACAACATACAACTCATTTCAATAATATTAAAACACAACAATATCACTACTATAGAATACTCCATGTTTGGTTTCTTAGTAACCCAAGAATATAATAGTAAGTTTAATTTAACTATCTTTCTTGTCGCAACATGCATCCATGACTGAACAATTTTTCTCACTTTTTAGGTACAACACGCAGTTGTAACCCGGACCCCAACACGCACCCGAGAATCCAACATCACTACTAAATCTTTAAGTGTGCACACCCCCAATAGTACAAAAGGCTAAGGAGTAGAAATAGCACTAACTATGTCCTAATGCGGCCCACATTTATCATCTCATTCATGTATCCTAATATGTCTCACGTGCATCATGGTTTTCTCCTCTTTAAAATTATGCAATCATTATTGATGATTATAATTATTATTCACTTTTTAATTTAAGTGAAACCACACAAAAATAATAAAATAAACTATACAAGTATTCGCCATGATTAAATATTTAATTTTTCATATGATCATCTCATAAACAATTCTATAAAAAAATTGTTAATCTCCATAAAAAAGATAACAAAATAATCACAAATATCCATTATAAAATAATTCATTCACATACATAAATTCAATCATCATCATGGCATAACAATAGATCTCAAGCAATGATCATGCACAAAATTCACATCCATGTAAAAATTTGTTTTTATAAATTAAAAAAATTGGTGAACAGTAACTTACCTGGTATTTCAACGACGACTAGCACCATAATCAAACACGAAATCAACTACTACTCCTTGTTTACAAAATCTGAGCTTAAAAAAATAACACATATCTTTTTTTTTGTTCTTACATAAGAAAAAGATGGATGAAGAGGGTGAGAGATGAGAGAATGGAGGAAGAGAAAGACTGCGTGTGACACTGGCCGAGAGAGATAGAAGAGAGAAGGATTACGGGCACATAAATGAAAGTGTCGGACACAATGAATAGATGGACATACCATGAAGGAATATGAACTAGTTTAATTTATAAGGGAAGTTAAACTATTTAAATAAATTCTAAAAAACTGAAAGTCCAAAAATATGGTTAGACAAAACCGGCGTAATAAATAGGGACGGGAAATACAGAAGGATAAAACTGATTTATTAAATTGTGTCAGAAAATATGTAAAAATATAATCGACTTATTAAATAAAGTTAGGAATATGAAAAGATAAATTTGACTTCTTAAATTAAGTACAACAATTATAGCATTAAATTAAGTAACAACAACTACATTATGTAAAATCAATTATAACCTTCAAAACATATAATAATTTATTATAACTTTGGTTTAAATAAATAAATAGACCAAATTAATCTATAGAATTCAAGAATCATTAATAGGATATTGAAAATCACAATTGGCCTATTTGTAAATGAGTTATTTTATTAATAACAAATTCATTTTCATTAAATACAATATAATATGCTTGTAAAATTATATAATGTACTCATGAACTATATAATATACTATACTAGTAAACTTTATAATATGTATTATAAAATATAGGGATATTTCATCCCCTTTTAAAATAAAGCTTCGTCCTCGAAGCTTGAACTCACACTATTGACCAATGTCCCTAATAATCAACCAATCGATTCTAGCGAAATTTCACTAAGGTTTATAACATATCTCTAACTATAATAAACTTGGGTATTGCGGCCTACCCCCTTAAAAGAAAATTATGTCCTCATAACTAACTTTACCATTAACTCATACCTGACTCATAGAGATAAGGGACAATTCAGTAAGATTTTGAGCTGCAAGAAATTGCACTTAAGGCTCCGTTCGGAGTTGGTATGTTTGTGGTATTTTTGAGTTTGGTATTTTTGACAAAAAAATGCCAAACCGCCACCTCCGAACAACAATTTTCAAAACAACCACAAATATACTAGCACAAAACAACCACAAAACAATCAACAGTTTATATTGCAAAGAGAATGAATACCGTAAACAGAGGCGGAGCCAGAAAACTATAATTAAGGGGGCGAGAATATTTTAATAATATTAATTAATATTTAAAAATTAATTTTTAATAAATTAATATTTAAAAATTAATTTTTAATAAATTAATTTAAATTTTCAATATTTATAATTATATTTAAAAATGATATTATATATTAAATTTGACACAAAATTAAATTAAAATTAAAATATATAGATTAATATATAAAAAAGTTTATTTTCCCTTTTTATTTTTAGTTTTTTTATAAAGATTGGTATACTAAACTATAAATTAATGAAAATAATATAGAACAATAGTTTTGAACTAGTAGTGTTTTTCTAAAAGCTTATACTAAAAATTATTTTGAGTAAGTCTAATATTTTTTAATTATAGAATCTGTAATAAAAAACAAAAAAAATATTTGTATTATGGATAGAAGGGGTACATGATTACTAAGAATGACATAATAATCAGTTTTACTTTTGACTATATTGCTAAAACAAGGTATAAAATCTAAATATTTAATTATATATACATATAGTAATATATAGATATAATTAAAACTTACTATCTATCAAATTTAATAAAATATTCTACAAGGAAAAGAGCAAACTAATAAAAATTACGATGTAAACTTTCAATTATATCAAAATTATTAGAGTACAAAATATTTGTAGGATATTTCAGAAATATCAATTATAAGTATTCAACTTGTTAAGTAATGATTAATTACAAAACTATTTGTACAAACTATTATGGTTTTTCAGTATATCAAAGTTATTATATGTTTTATACCGTGCTTAATAATTAAAGAATAATTTTATATGCTAACATACGTTATTTTTCATTTCTTGGCATATCCAACATTAAATTTAAATTTATGTTTTTAAATTTCATTAAGTAATATTTAATTGAATAGAATATATTGTTTTAACTACAAATATATGTTTAAAATAAATATTTTATCAACAATTAAACAATATATAATAATAAAATAGTAAGTGATAGCTGTACATATATGTATATATATTCGCTTACAGTCAATTATTTTATCTGGGTTGCTATTCGCAGTACAAAATTACTAATCACCGCAGTACAATTTTTTTAATTCGTATTGAAGTTGTACACATGTAATGATGTCGTGTTGTAACTTTTGTTTTTTTTAAATAATTTCTTGAGCGTAAACAGTAAAAAACACTCTGATTGTTACAAAACATTATAAACCCGTATTAATTGCGTCAATATGATTTTAATTGTGACTCCACGTAATTTGGACGACATTTTACGCTATGTTTGACTAAATTACAAACATTGGTCCATATTCAGAATGCCGTACTGAATTCGTAGTTAAAAACGCCAATTTGAGGTGAAAAACGCTCTAATTGTAATAAAAGACGTTAAACCCTTTTAATCGCATTTAAACGTTATAATTGTGACTCCACGTAAGTTAAAGACATTTTATGTTGTGTTTGAGTAAATTACAAACATTGTTACACTTTCAAAACGTCGTACTGAAATCACAGTTGAAAACATCAATTTCGGGTAAAAAACGCTCGTACTATATATATAGCCTAACCTTCCTTGGATTATTCATTTTTCTCTTACTCACTCTCTCTCCTCTCTCTCTCTCTTCCTTAAGAAGCTCTCTTCTCACTGCCGGAGCCGCCGCCGGAGCCACCACCCGCCGCCGCCAACCACCGCGGGACCACCGTCGGAAAAATTTTCTGGTGATTTTTCGATTTTTTTTTGAAACATATAGATTTGGGTGTCCTGAGTATGAATTTGGTGTTAGTTTTTTGAAATTCAACATCATTTGAGCTAGATCTAGCATGAAACATTTGAAATTATTCAAAAAAAAGGCGGGCGAGGAGCAGAGCGGCTCTACTCGCGCTAGGGCGAGCACCACCGTGGCTCTACCCGGAGACAAGCGAGTACCACCGCTGCTCGACCAGGAGACAGGCGAGTATCCCCGCTGCTTGAGCTACCAGCGGGCGAGAAGGCGTGTGGCTTGCCCTGCTGTACGTGTGCCCGATGAAGGAGACGAGGGCCCCTGGTGCTCGAGTCGGATGGAGGCGAGTACCAGCGCTGCTCGCCCATGACGGAGACGAGGACCAGCGCTACTCGACCCTGGAGGAGGCGAGGAGCTGCGCGGCTCGCCCCAGGAGCAGGAGAGTACCGGCGCAGCTCGAAGCCCTATTTTTTTTTGAATTCTAATATTGTGAATGATTTTTAAATGTTTGAATTTTTTTTTGAATTATAATATTGTGAATGATTTATAAATGTTTGTTTTTTTTAATTCTAATATTGTGAATGATTTATAAATGTTTGACTTTTTTTTAATTGTAATATTGTGAATGATTTATAAATGTTTGAATTTTTATGTTATGAATGAGGAATATAACTGTGTGATATTCATATGCAGTGATGGATCGACTGAAGAAAGCAGTACAACATGTATATTCAAAGAAGAAGAAGAAAGACCGGGGTACGGAGCAGCCTATGATGGCCTCGTACCGTCGTGCACGAGCTCCTGGTGAAAGGCCGAGTAATCCTGCCCCCCGCATGGAAGCAGCACGTCATTCATCATTTCATCCGGGTCAATCTATCAACGACCCGGCATTTCAGATACCTGCACCTCCAAGTGAAACGGTGGATGACTCGGCGATGTATGAGCATATACCAAAGAGACGCATGCCAGTGTTGTTATCATCCAGTAGTGCTTGGTCTGATAGAACACTGCACATCGCTAGCTACAACATCTCGGGCGAAGGAAGCCACCAGATTGCTCCCTTAGAAGCTCAGACATCAGACGGTGGTAGTTCATCACGTCCACCACGCCCATCACCCGCCCGTGCTGATGAGGACCATGTGATGACCGAGTGTTCGCCATATGTTGATGATGATGGTGATGGTGCTGATGATGATGACTCACTCAACGAATGAGGAAGAGGATGGTGAACATGATGATGTCATGGATCAGGAGGATGACACTGACGAGGAAGCAGCGCTAGCGATGGTTCCAGTGATTCCAACCTCTTGGAAGTTGACAGAGGTGCCAGTTCCTGGCGGTCCACTACTCACTAGTGTTATCACTAGCATCGGGGGTCATGTAGCGCTTGACTTATGGACCTCGACTAAGGTATGTTCTCTATCTTCTCCTGTATTTGATCATTTAAATCATACAACGTTTTGTAAGTGTTAAATATTGGTCATTATGTAGGATCGTGGGGTTTTGAGTTTCAAATCCCGTAGGGTGATGCTTACTAGCTGGCCAAAAGATCAAGTTACCTGCAAAAGAGCAAGGAACATGCTTAAGTATTCTGGTATACAACACCTACAGGATATTATGATGCCATACAACAATATGTCCCTCAGCAGTGCTTTTGTGGAGAGGTGGCAGCCTGATACAAACTCATTCCATATGCCGTTCGGTGAGATGACGATTACCCTGCATGATGTGTGGATGATACTGCAAATCCCCATCGTTGGTCGTCCATTGATAGGGGATTCATCCACCCCTAGGTTGAAGGAGGTAATGGCTGATTGTCTAAATTTTGAGGGAAATGTTCAGAGTATGACAGAGACACTGTGGAATACCGGTGCTGTATCGATTGCGAGCTTGTTGCAGCACTGTAGGGATGAACATGAAGAGCCAATGAAGCAGGCATGTGGTTGGTTGTATCATCTGATCGGTACAACCATATTAGCTGGAAAATCAAATGGTCGTCTGAGTCCACAGCTGTTTTGGTTAGAAGCTCCCATGAAGAAAGCTACCAAGCTTCATAAATATGCATGGGGAGCTGGTACTCTTGCATGGTTATATCGCCAGCTAGGGACAGCATCTCGTGCCGGCTCCAGTGGGATAGGTGGTTCTATCAAATTGTGCTCCATGGCTACCAAAAGTAGCTACATAATTAATGGCAAACAGAAAGGAAACTCCATTTGATTTTGAGAGCGAAATGGGGCATAAGGTATGAAGAGTTCACGCAAGATGTAATTAGACAGATTCTGAGAGCACAGGGTAAGGAATGAGTATGTTGGGGACACTAATACCCTCTTTTATAATATTTGAGTAACGGTCACTGACATGTCCAACGGCTACTGAGAAAAGTAAGGTTAAAATGTTGACATGGAGCAGGAGCCGTCTATGTAAAGTTTCATCAATTTTGGACTACATTTAAACATGTTTAAAGTTGAATTACGAAAACCGACAGGGGTATATTGTGAATTATGAAAGAAAACAGGAGTATATTGTGAATTTTCCCTAAAAAGAATTCAGCTGAAGGATGCGTACCAAACACACCATGGAGAAATCTGAACTTAATTTCGTCGATGCTTCATTTTGAATATGGTTAAAATCTGAACTTAATTTCTTAGTTCAAAGTTACCGTTGGTAATTACTTTTGTCAGGAAGAGGTACACGTACCAGGTCACTTTTCACGTACCAGATTACCGTTTCTGGTACAAAGTGAATTCAAAGTTACCGTTGGTAATTACTTTTGTCAGGAAGAGGTACACATACCAGGTCACTGTTCACATACTAGGTTACCGTTTCCGGTACAAAGTGAATTCAAAGTTACCGTTGGTAATTACTTTTGTTAGGAAGAGGTACACGTACCAGGTCACTGTTCACGTACCAGGTTACCGTTTCCGGTACAAAGTGAATTCAAAGTTACCGTTGGTAATTACTTTTGTCAGGAAGAGGTACACGTACCAGGTTACCGTTTCCGGTACAAAGTGAATTCAAAGTTACCATTGGTAATTACTTTTGTCAAGAAGAGGTACACGTACCAGGTCACTGTTCACGTACCAGGTTACCGTTTCCGGTACAAAGTGAATTCAAAGTTACCGTTGGTAATACTTTTGTCAGAAGAGGTACCGTACCAGGTCGCTGTTCACGTACCAGGTTACCGTTTTGAACTTGTAACCTTGTGTCTAGTTCATGACCAACCTCTATATAAGGGATGCCTCGTCCATTTCATCTTCACACACTCACTCTCCATATTCTCAAAGCTCTCTATCTCCTGACTCTCTTCCAAAAATAATTTCGTAAAACTGTTCAAGCTCTCTAAACATGAGTCAATCTTTAGATTCCGATCATGATTATGTTCCAGTATCAAGCCCAGTAAGTATTTAGTTTATTGTCTTTGTAAATCACATTCACACTAATATTTCATATTTCAACATTCGTCTAATATTCTCTCAACCCTTATTGCAGGAAAGTGACTCAACTACTGATGAAGATTGGGATGAATTTGATGAAGGCGTTCCAGATCATAATGCAGAGATGGATGACTACATGCAACAGATGTATAATCGACCTATGGTGGTGGATACAGGTTACTTATTTCAAGCAGACCAGACATTTAGGAGTAAAGAAGAAGCGAAAGCTTGGGTAGATAGTGTTGGCCATCCCACCATATCCAACTACACCATAATTCAAAGTTCTCGTCGGTGCCAAGATTTCCAGATTCCACATAACATGCGAGAGGTATTGGAGACCACGAAGGACACCACGACCTGGTGTCATCACCCGGCGCAGATCTTCTGGTTCAAAGAAATGTGGTTGTCCTTTTAGAATTAAGGGGTATTACACAAGCTACGGGTGTTTCTTGAATGTGGGTAACGGATGGCATAACCATGATCTCGCTGAGTGGGCAAAGGGTCATTTTGTGGGAAAACGCCTAACTGAGGAGGAGGAGATTATGATCGATCAGAGAAGCTGAGTCGGTGTGCCACCTTCTGCAATTTATTTAGAGCTCACAACAATCAACCCCGACATGTCATCAACCAGGAAAGACATATACAACAGGATACACAAAACAAAACTTGAAAAGAGAAATGGTCGTTCTATGGTGCAGACTTTGCTGGGTGAGCTACACAAAAACAACTACTACTACGATTACACTACAGAACCAAGTAAGTCAACTTAGGATGTCTCAAATAACTGTAATCCTTTAGGTTTCATATTAATTTGATAGATAACATGGTTCTGCATACTTTCACAATTTAGGGGATCGAACACGACTTGGGTCCATCTTCTTTGCACACCCTACCTCTAGATTACTGCTGCAAGCTTTCCCGTACGTCATAGGCATTGATGCTACCTATAAAACAAACATCGTAAAAATGCCTTTGGTTCAGTTCATCGGAGTGACGAGTATAGGCAAGAACTTCAGCATTGCCTTCGCCTTTCTTGTATCAGAATCAACAGACATGTATGTGTTTGCACTTCAACAATTAAGGGAACTCCTCGGTCGGACTACAACCTCAACATTTCTCACTGACAGATGTCTGTCCCTAATGAATGCCTTAGAACAGGTATTTCCTGAATCTCATCATCTTCTATGTCGGTGGCACATAAGTAGGAACATTCAGGGGAAAGCCGAGACTTATATGGGTGATAGAGGAAGGGCGGCGGCTGCAGTCCAAATGTGGACTTCGGTTGTCTACTCGAGCACAGAGCATGACTACAATGAGAGGCTCGAAAATTTCAAGTATACATACCGAAGCTATCCACGTTTCATTGCGTATGTTGCATCAGTCTGGGAGAAACACAAGGAAAAATTTGTGGAGGCTTGGGCCAAAAATGTGTTGCACTTCGGCAACACAATGACAAATAGGTACAATTGTTATTGTTGTAATTTTTAAGATAATAGAGTCATTGTTATAGATCTATAAAACTTACTTAAACATTTGATAGGGTGGAGAGCGCACATTCTTCTCTAAAGGCGAGATTAAGGAGTGCTAGACGCACTTTGGATGTAATCTTTCCAAAGATTAATGATCATGTGAATACTAGCATCCGGGAGCTAAAAAAGGATTTCGAGTCAGCTAGGACAAAAAACAGAAGAGAGCACATGAGGGTTCCAATTGCTGACCTGATCGGGAAGGTTAGTATCCTTTGCTTAGATGAGCTAGTAAAGGAGCTTGGAAGGGCGAATTATGTGCAAATGGACAGCTCAATCTGTGGATGTGACAAGGTAACCTCTCATGGATTACCTTGTACTTGTAAATTAAACACTATGATGGATAGTGGTATACTATGCTCAAAGAGGGATATACATTGTTTCTGGTATACCCTAAGCTGGGAGAAACATGAATCAACAATTGATATGCAATCCTACAAGGTGGCAGAACAAAATAGATGGTGAGATATAGCTTCTGAGGTAGCACAGTTAGATGATCCTACTCTGATGGCCAAATATTACAGTCAAATCCAAAACTTCCTTCACCCAGATATGGTGTGCCAATTAGGAGAGCCATTAGAACAGTTTGGGATTGACAGACCTACCGAGACCTCAAGACCAAACCGACAGGAACCTTCGTCTTGGGAGCGTAACCGACCAAGGGCGAGCCAGTCCGAAGGAGCACCATCAAATAGAAGATCACGTAATAGAGGATCATCAGATCCGAGTCGATTCATGCCCCTAAACAACTTCCCATACTACGAGAATTTCCCACCCAACCTATATCAATATATCACTGGGTATATTGATGTTCGTGGAGATGGTAATTGTGGTTTCAGGGTGATTACTGATTACCTATATTCAAACGAAGAGAGGTGGAAAGATGTCCGTAGAGCATTGCACCACCACATGAAGAATACAGAACCAACGAATCATGTATACAGGATCATGTTTAAAGAAGGACCGTACAACGACATGTTAATAGCGCTTCATTGGAATATGGGAGGGCCAACACCTCCAGAGAAATGGATGACCACGGAAATGGGGATGGCAATCGCTGTGGAGGGTGATTTTTCGGTATGAGGGGGGTCTATCTAATTCGGGTCCTGACTAAGAAGCCTAGATCCTAAATATTTGCCATTCTATGGAGGGTGAAGACCCGTTAATCTGGCAACCCTCAAATACCTACTAAATCATCCGTCTTTCCCAGAAAGCATAAGGGGAGTGCAAGTGAACACTGTACCCGCTCTTAATGGGCCCCACGCGGACTTATTCCTCTATAAGGCGGAATTGACTAGAGTCGCCACCTAGTTTGACCTATGATAACTAAGAAGGAAGATCGGGTTCTAAGAACCGTTAATTGACTCTGATGATTTGTTGCCTATGGATAGGACTTATCTGATCATACTAGAGATTCTGTGGTGGGTTCACACTAGGTTACACCCCTTGGAAGTGGCAACGACCACGACTTCAGATTGGTGCCCGAGGAAACCTCGGTCTCCAATTGTCAAGATTACCTTCTTTCAAAACCTTATTAAAACGATTCATTTAAAAGCCAAGGATAGGATTAGGATGAGAAGAGAGAGAGTGGATGAGGTGAGCTTTTCTGCCAAGCCAACGCCTAGAAGAGGGAATTGAGGAATTCTGATGAGTATAAAATGAAGATTTAGGAAAGTCTGGGGTTGAGTGAATAGACAAGACTTGGAGTCTGATGGTTTGAAGTTTGTGGGAGCCGAAGAAGGTTTGAGTGGTTAGAGAGGTATAAGAAACACCTTAGAGGGGGAAAAGGGTTTTTTGTTTGGAATGGGGTCGCACCCTAGATGGGCTGCCTACGTACTCAACTCCTGTTGATATCAGACCTTACGTAGTTCAGGGTTTCAGGTTTTGAAGATTTTAAGGTTTTGAAGGTTTTTGAGGTGTTTGAGAGATTAGTCTGTGAGACACTCGGGTCTATGAGATATTTGGGGTGTTCATGTAGTGGGAGGTATGAGATATCACGATTTGTGTGACGCTCGGGTCTGTGAGACATTTGAATCTTAAAATGGTGGAGAGATCGAGATGTTCGAGTCTGTGGGGCACTCGGGCCTATGAGACTTCAGAAGTTAGAGGAGTCGGGATTAGGAAAATTATCTAAGTTTAAGGTGAGTTGGAGTTTGAATAATGATTTGAGTGTGGGAGGCAATTGAAGTTTGGGTAAAGATCTCGGGTTTTTCAGATTTGAGATTTTGAAAGGGTTGAGGTTTTGGGATATTTCAATTTTAGAGTGAGATAATGATGGACTGAATTGTTTGGAGGAATGATTGTTAAAATCGTCTCTCTTAAAGTTTTTTAAAACCGAAAAATCCTTTTTTGTTGTAAAAGGGCGGATAATCCCTAGGGATTACCCTATGTACCCCCTCGAACACGACACTTAATTAATGGTAAGTGTCGAGGCTCGAAAGATGGGGCAATGAATTTATATCGAAATATAGGATTTGGAGAGAAGTATCATGAATGAGATACTCTCGGTCAAACCCTAATAACGTCTCTAACTCCCGGGTTTTAAAACGTTAAAAACCAAAAACATTGAAATCGAATGAAAGGGAGTTAGACGATTCTGAAATCCCGGCTGCAACTAGGAAGGTCATTACTTCCCTAACACCCCGCCTTGTAAAAATCTAGGCTGCAATTATGGGAGGTTTGTCACCCTAATGCCCCGCCTAAAGAGATTCAGATTGTGACAAGGGAGGTTACGACCCCAGTGCCCTGCCTCGGATTTTTATTTGGAAAGGGAGACAAATGATGCCTAACTAGGAAGAAGATGTTCTTTGAAGGTGTTAGACATCCCATGTTCCCCTAAACGGTTTAGTTTTGAGTTTGAAAACTGAGTTGGAAATTTTTTGAAGTTGTTGGGAATTCTTGATGAAGAAACACTGATTTTGAGAAATGTTTTAGGAGAAAACTTTCTGTATATGTGAGAAGAACTTTCTGCATTTGAGAAGAGTTTTTTGTGGTGTGAGAAGAGTTTTTCCTTTAAAATTCCACAAAAGGGTTTCTTTAAAAACTTGATGAAACTTGAATAAAATGATTGTTTGAAAGGAGATTTTTGGATTTTAGAGTTTGAATGGAATTTACAAGTTGAGCTTGAATTGGATGAATTGAATCTGGATTTGGTTTGAATTGAATGGAATTGGATTTGAATTGGGTTTGAATTGAATCGAGTTTGGGTCGGGGTTAGAAAACGGGCAGGTCAAAGTTAGGCCTGGTCAAAGTTGGACTTGTTCAAAGCTAGGTCAAGACCAAAGTTTGGTTGGTCATAGTAGAATCGGTCAAAGTGGGGTCAAGGTCGACATTCGGATTGGTCAAAGCTGGACCGGGTCAAAGCTAGGTCAAGATCAAAGTTTGGTTGGTCAAAGTTTTGGGTCAAAGTCAAAGTTTGGGTTCGTCAAAGTTAGGGTTGGTCAAAGTTAGGGTTGGTCAAAGTTCGGGGTCAAAGTTTGGGTTGGTCAAAGTTCAGGTTGGTTAAAGTTCGGGTTGGTCAAAGTTTAGGTTGGTCAAAGTTCGGGTTGGTTAAAGTTCAGGTTGGTCAAAGTTCAGGTTGGTTAAAGTTTGGTTGGTCAAAGTTCAGGTCAAAGGTCAAATCGGTTTGACTTTTGTGGGCTTGGGCCGGTTTGGGCTTTGGGCCAGTTTGGGCTTCGGGCCGGTGTGGGCTTTGGGCCGGTTTGGGCTTTGGGCCGGTTCAGGTTTTGGGCCGGTTTGGGCTTTGGGCCGGTTTGGGCTTTGAGCCGGTTTAGGCTTTGGGCTGGTTTGGGCTTTGGGTCGGTTTGGGCTTTGGGCCGGTTTAGGCTTTGGGCCAATTGTGGGCTTGGGCCAATTGTGGGCTGATTTTCTCTTTGAAGTGGGCTGATTGTGTTTTGGACCAGACATGGACTTGGGTCAAAGTTGGTTATGGGCCAAGTTGTGACTTAGGCCTAATTTGTTATTTGGGCATGTTGGAGAGAAATTTTGAATGGGAATATCGGTCTATATACATATTTGAGGTGTCAGGTGTGTGTTTTAGGGTTTAGGGGTGTCACCACCACGAGATTGGTCAATGACCTATCAGTCCAGGGGACACCTCTATCCTAATGGCTAGGACCTAAAGGACATAATAGCAAGGGCTTAGTGAATATAAACATCAATTAAAAGGATTGCAAAACCAGATAAAAGTACAATAATACATACACAATGGTGCAGCAAAGTACGAGAGTATAAAATCAAGATGAAATAAGAAAACATATTGAAAGAAACGGTAAAGCAAACTTGAAGGAGCATAAAAATCAATAACGTCATTTCAAAAGTCGGAGAAGCCTAAACTGAAGCATTAGATCAATTTTTTCCCCTTCTGTCTTCTATTTTCATTTTGTTTTTGTTCTTTTATATCTAAGAGGCACTCATATTACAGCCGAATCGCCAGATGAACATTATTCTAAATCCAACTTAACAAGAAAAAAAGAAATTCCAGCTACAGAGCAACAGATTGGGTTCACACTAATAAGCTTCTGATTATGTCAATAACCCATTATTTAGTTATACCAGGTAGATCAAATGCTCTGAATTCAAACTGTTAAACTGATTCTAAGACAATAAAAGGATTTAACCAAACCCAATCTTTTCATTAACAGCTGCGTATAAGTGGAATGGCATATACTAAACTCAAACATGCTCAGATTGGAACTAAACCACTTTTCTCCTTCTGTTTATTACCAGTCGAAAGGGTAAGCTACCTTTCCACACTCAGATTCTGTAAATGATTTTGGTCATGGGACCTCTTCTGCTAGTTACTCACGCATACAGACAGAGATAACTTAAAAGCTAGTAGAGTGCTTGTCAAGGAGCAGATAGCAATAACCAATAGACATCACCAGGTAAACCAAGATTCAGAGGTTTAAACAACACAACATTTTCAGTTTATTTCAACAAGCAGCTTGAGATAATATGGGTATAGATCAAATACCAGAATGAGGGCTATGAACATAATCTGTAAAAGAGAGGAAACATCACAGCAAGAAACCATAACGTCATCAGATTCATAGAAAGAAATATCATTAACCGAATGGGAATAATGAAGATGAAATGATCAATATACTGAACCCAAACGATGTTAACAAGGAGGCCCAAAGGAGACAGTGAGAATCAGCTACTGTTTCTGTGAACACTCAGATGCAGGAGGTTAGTCAGAAGATAAAGGCATTCATTCCTCAATAATCAGAGCCATAGTTCAAATCACATTTGTATGTACCCACGAAAACCAGTTCTATGATGAACCAGACTGGGATACCCTTTCAAAGGAAGGTGTATATACTTCTCGAGTCTTCGCACCAGAGGAGCTAATTTCAGTCGGGTAGAGTTAAGTGAAACACCAAAAATTGAACCATGGAATACGCTCTTGGAGACCGAAATCAGGGAGAATGTGGTAGTTCTAAAATCAGTAACGAAATATTCGCAATCTTAACACCTTGCTATGAATTCCCGAAGCTCATAGGAGTCGGGCATTCATTCGCGTGTATGTGTACTGCCAAAACGCTCACGGCAAGGATGGAGAAATCGATAACCAACATATGTACATACATAGAAGAGAAAAATGTGTCATGGCACTCGAAATTCAACAGAATATGGCATGAAGTAGAGTATAAGTTTAAACCACAGTACATCTCATGCTTCTTTTCATAAAAAGGAAATTTATAGCAAATTTCTAACTCTCGCTTGCAATAGACTACACAACGAGAATCAGAGACTTTGAGGGGTACAAATGTGCATAAAATACAAAGAAGATTCAAGAGAGACTGACTCATTTCGTCGGAAACAAGATTCCGACAGAGCAGCATTTCGCTTGCCATCGCCGATTCGGCTCATCGGCAAGGTTCTAGAGACGAAACAGGAAGAAGAACGAGGTAGAATAGAGCAGAAATGCAAGAAGGATCGCAAGTTGCAGAAAATACGAAACGTTCGAAAGTGGAAGAACTATGAGATTGAGAGGAGAAGGTTAAGTGAAACCAAGTGCTTCTACTCACCCTTTTTGCCAAATGCGAGACAATCGAAACCGCAGGAAAGAGGGAGCGGAAGCAATACATAAACAGGCGAACTGCAGGTAGAACGATGGTGGGTTTCGTGGGTGTTTTGTGATGGTTCCGGTGAGCGATTGTGTGGTACTGTTCCTTGTTTCTCGGGTTTGAACTCGGGGAAGAACAAAGAGCACAGAGGATCGGACACCAGGAATAGAAATGGGGATTAACGCCGGTTTAACAAAAAACATCCCCGATACTGTAGGGTTTTTTGAGAGTTTTATAATGGGGGAGTAGACAAATGTTAAACTAGGGTTTTACTAGATAACTATGGGCTTTATTTGATAATGGGTTGCCAAAAAAAAGAGACAGGCCTGGTCAGATTCGGCCATGTTCGACCCAAGTGAGAGAAAGGCCTTCCCCAAGACTTGAACTCACGACCTCTAGCGTACCCCTTGGCATGCTTCTACCGGTTAAGCTATGATGGAATTCAGTAAATGAAACGAGCAAATACAACAAGAATCAAGCTGCGAGCTGAAGTAAAACAAAGAAAATGCCTTCCGCTTATACCAAGGATCAAACCCAGGACTAATGGGTTGTGTGATGAGTACCTCAACCAGTTGTGCTAGGTCGAATTCCAACATACATGTGAGAAAAATAATATAATCACCCTAATTTTGACTGGATAAATCTTCTAAAAAGAAGTTTCATAAAGAATACGATAAAATGAAAAGATTAATCTAATGGTATGAAATTATGGAACATAACTTAAAATAAGGTTCAAAACATAATGAGGTATAAACAAAGGGAATAACCTAATAACATGTACATGAAATAATAAAATCGCACGGGGATTAAATGCCGGTGAATGTGATAAAATGAAAAATGAATCAATTATGTATAAGTGGCGAAATATACCAACGTGAATAAAGAAAATAGTGGTAAATCATACATAAAATGATAAAAATAATACTAAAAAAATGATGACAAAATAAGAAGTAAATGCTAGAGGATAATGAAAGGTAGCAATGAATGTGATAAAATAAAAATAAGTAACAAAATGAAAATAAAAGATAACTGAATAAATAAACAAATAAGCAATAATAAGATAAGTGAATAAAACAAAAGGGACGGGTTTAAAACCGTATTTTCGTTGGAAATTCATTTTAGAAGAATAGTGTTTTTTTTCTAAAATGCATTAAAAATGATTTAAGAATTTTGTCATGAAATCATGGTTTTGTTTTGGTACGCACGTTAATGCGTTTTGAATAGAAAGGCGACAACCCCTCTTATTTTATTTATTATTTTGGAATTTGCTTTATGGGGTGAGAATTTTTGGTTTGCTTACAGAGGCTCTCGTGATTCAATTTTGCAAGCCCTTGCAGAATTGGATCAAGGTTGAGAAGGCGCCACAAATTCTCACTGCGGTCTAGTGGTGTATTGGGGTGCGACCGTGAGTGTATGGATGAGATTGAAAGTACGAGGACTTATAACGAGCTTCAGTTAGACCTCTTGACATCTAACTATAGGACTTATGATGAGCCTATAATGCAATTGAAAGTACGAGGACTTATGACGAGCCTCAACTAAACCTCTTGATATCTAGCCATAGGACATATGACGAGCCTATGATACTAACAATTAGATTGGTTTAGGGCACGAGGGCTTAGGAGTGCCTCAACTAGACCTCTTGATATCTAGTCCTAGGGCTAATGACGGGCCTAGAATGCAAATGAAAGTACCATACTAGTAGCGCAATAGGAGTCTAGCGGGTGTAAAACAAAAATTCGACCGCACTAGTAGCGTAATAGCTGTCTAGCGGGTGTAAAACGAAAAGTTGACCGCACTAGTAGCGCAATAGCTATCTAGTGGGTGTAAAACAAAAAGTCGACCGCACTAGTTGCACAATAGCTGTCTAGCGGGTGTAAAACAAAAATTCGACCGCACTAGTAGCTCAATAGCTGTCTAGCGGGTGTAAAATAAAAATTCAACCGCACTAGTAGCGCAATAGCTGTCTAGCGGGAGTAAAATGAAAAGTCAACCGCACTAGTAGCACAATAGCTGTCTAGCGGGTGTAAAACGAAAAGTCGACCGCACTAGTAGCGCAATAGCTGTCTAGCGGGTGTAAAACAAAAAGTCGACCGCACTAGTAGCACAATAGCTGTCTAGAGGGGTGTAAAACGAAAATTCGACCGCACTAGTAGCGCAATAGCTGTCTAGGGTGTAAAATGAAAAGTCGACCGCACTAGTAGCGCAATAGCTGTCTAGTGGGTGTAAAATGAAAAGTCGATCGCACTAGTAGCGCAATAGCTGTCTAGCGGGTGTAAAACAAAAATTCGACCACACTAGTAGCGCAATAGCTGTCTAGCGGGTGTAAAATGAAAATTCGACCACACTAGTAGCGCAATAGCTGCCTAGCGGGTGTAAAACGAAAAGTCGACCGCACTAGTAGTGCAATAGCTGTTTAGCGGGTGTAAAACGAAAAGTCGACCACACTAGTAGCGCAATAGCTGTCTAGCGGGTGTAAAACAAAAAGTCGTCCGCACTAGTAGCGCAATAGCTGTCTAGCGGGTGTAAAACGAAAATTCGACCACACTAGTAGCGCAATAGCTATCTAGCGGGTGTAAAACGAAAATGCGAATCGAATAGTAAAGGAGTTTTACGAGTGAAAGGTCACCTGAGTGAAATGAAGAGTATATTTCAAACTTGAGTGAAACAGTTGATCGAATGATGTGAGTAAATTTGTGGTACCCTTGAAAGGATTCCCATATGCAAGTAAAATGAGATATGACAGGTTAACAAATGCATTAATTGAATCGAAGCTCCCTATTTGCGGATGTAGATTCTTTGTGAGCTGATGGCTCCAAGGTTGCTTCAAAAGCTTTGAGATGACTCTGTGTGTGTTGATGACTCCAGATTGCATCGATGGCTCCGCATGCACTGATGGCTCCGATATGCAGTGGTTGCTCCGGGTTACGCTTTACGTCGATGGCTCTGGCATGCACTGATGGCTCCGGTGTGGCCGACGGTCCGGGGTGGTTGGTGGGTTTGATATGGCAGTGACCATGAGAATGGTCGATGATCTTGATGCGGTTGTTGAAGTTTGAGGTGACTGATCGGTTGGCTCCATCTGATGGATTTGCTGTGGGTGAACTTGTTATCATTCTGAATTGCCAAACAAGGTTGGATGTCTTCGGTGTAGTTCTGATCATGGCTCCGGGATGGCTCCATCATGATTCGTGACCCCATTGTGAGTTACGGCTCTAGGATGGTTGGTGGGTTTCGATTTGAGTGAAGATTATCGGGATGGTTGGTGGGATTCGATTTGGATTGGATTTTGAGTCGAATGGTGGGTTGATGTGATTAGTGGATTTTGATGTGATTGATGTTTTTTGTGGTGATGAATGGCTTCGGTGTGGCTCTGGAATAGCTTCAATGTGACTCCGAGGGGAAGAAGGGGGAGTTTTTTCCTTTGAGGTGGTCACACCCTGGACGGGCTGCCTACATACTCAATTCCATATTGAGATTAGACCGTACGTAGTTCGATCCTCTGTGAGCAAGGTCTTGGTGACGAAATGGCTCCGACAGGGATAAGTGGCTTCTACATTGTTCTTGAACTGTTGGGATGGCTCCCGTGTAGCTCTGAAGATGGTCTCAATACTTGAGGACGGCTTCTTGATGGATCCAACTTGGTTCTAGATATGGCTGCGGGATGGCTCCAGTTGACATCTTTTGATCAAAAGTTATGCTTCAACAACTGCAACTGAAGCTGACTTTCAGCGAGACTAGGTGGAGTTCTTACCAGTCGGATGTTGAAAATGAAGTAGTTATGATGCATGCAAATACTAAATGCTAGAAGAGATGCAAAATGCATATGCAGTTTTTGAAGAGAAGGTACAATTCTATCTCTATTATTATGAGGTTTACGAATATAAGACATCTTCGGTCCAATCTTGAGTGATTGTTGAACTGGAATGTGTGAATCACTTTCCCCTCATGGAGGGATGCGGGTTAATATCTCGTGAGTTTGGCTATGTGCAAAGCGGTGTGATGATAATCTCGATGCTTAGAGCAATATTTTCCTGAGAATTTCTTTTTGAGGTTCTGGACTTTCCGATCCTCACAAATTCCTCACTTGCAATGGGGTTAGCTGTTTATGATTTGGTGCTTCGATCAAAGAGTCACTCACACTCAAAAAACCTTTTAAGGTAAGGTTGCGCTCATTCGCTCATGGTCCCTTTGGTATGATGGGATATGTTGATAACAAGTACGAAGCTTATGATTCATGTTTCAGATCTGATACTTTCAGTTAATGCTCATCAACTAACCAGTCAGAGGTTGTTTATTGGGTTATAACGGGGTTGAGAGGTATGATGTATGTCACATGGGACTGGAGGATTTATTTGGGAATTGTGGAGTTTTTGCGCAACGGAGGATATGTTTCGCCTTCGCCATGGGTGGAATGATTAGACTGGTTTTGATAACCTTTATTGATTTCTACGGGACATCATTGGTCCTTCTGATTTGGATTTCTCCTTCTTGCCTCTTCTGGTATTCGATTTGAACTTTCTTCTCATTTTGTTTTTGAAATTGCATTTGGCTCATCAACTTTCTCAAGCATTCTCTACTTTGTATTTTGGCTTTCAGCTTTGGAGTTGCATTGACTTATCGATCTTCTTGAACATTTTTGGTGTTCTTTTTGGTGTTTGGCTTTGGAGTTGCATTGACTCAATGATTTCTTCAAACATTTCATTTATTGTGTTTGTGAAAGATGGTGGGGAGGGGCCAAGGCTCCGGCTCCTTTGAGATCCTCTGTTGCAAGGGCAAGTAAGTATATGTACATGGGTTGGCATGTTGTGGAGTTTCTAAAGAAAGAGTTTTTCATGAAAGGCTCAGCGGGGCCCACAAAGGGGTTATATACAGGGTAGTCAAAGCTTTTTGGTTTTATGGGGATTTTTATTCCTAAGTGCCTCATCATTCTCGTTCGTAAATAATTGTCTTCTTGCTATTCTCGGATCCTTGCATGAATCACAGTTCGTGTCTTACTATCAACATTGATCTCTCTCTAAATTATACCTCTCCATGTGCTGAAGAAAGCACAAGTCGCTCATGGTTTTACCTCGATTGGCTCTCTCTACCTTCCCTCGTCTCTCAGTGGATTGTCCAAAACACTCACTTGAAGTTCAAGAGAAAATAACGCTCTTCGCACACTACTCACTTGATTTGTGGTGCTGATTTTGATTAGACCCTTGTGTTTATCGACAGGTCGAGAGTTTAATGGTTCACGCATTCTGTTCAATAAATCTATCAAGATTTTCCCAAAGATGTCATTCCGATACGAGAGTATGCAAATGTGACTATCTATAATGCAATATATTGTGGTAATATGGAATTACTATGTATATGATGCATGAAATGCTGAAAATGATGAATGCCGATGGTTGACTTTGGATTTTGACTGAATGTTTTTTTTGTATGCAATGCATGAGTGGTAAGGCTACACCTAGTCTCACTTGAGTCGGTTTTGGTTGAGGATCCGTGAAGTTCATCTCGCCACCAATGGTTCTTTAGGCGGTCAGTTGCTGAGTGGGTCCCGGAAGAAACGTGATCCCACACGTTTTAGCTGTAAATCAAACCTTGACCGCTTAAGGAGTGGTAATTCCTATATTGCACCAGTCAACATGATAAAATTGTCTTGTTCTTCCTGTGATTCCTGGATAGGTCGAATAGAAAGGGGGGAGGGATGGGATGCAACCCTTCATAGGCTTTCATTACAGTTGTAAATAAATACATGACTCAACTACCTTTTTACCACTATTGCTATGGATCAGCACATGACCATGATTAGGTCGGTGATGCCTCAGGAAAATGCACCTTTGTGGCCTACGACGGGCGTCTTATCTCTAAAGGGGAGACGTCTCCTCTGTCTATCAGCTCTTGGATTGCGTTTCTCAGTGTGGTGCACTCGTCAGTGGCGTGCTCACGAATCCGATGATAGTTACAATATTCCTGTGGATGTGACCTAAGCTTCTTCACCCTCGAACTGGTATTGTAAGGTGCTAGGTAACCTCCCTCGGTTAAAATTCTCCAGGCTTCACCAAGTGACATTTCTAGACCCAAATGCTGTCTTTGAGAGTCATGTCCAGGTTGGTGGTATTCTCTTTGCATGATTGTTGGCTTTGGATCTTTGGTTTCAGCATCTTCCAAAGCAGCCACAACCGCCATCAGTCGTCTGAAGTCACATATCCCAAGATATTTCAACTAATGTCGGTACACATCTTTCAGCCCAGAAATTACCATTTGCACTTGCGCTTCCTCATTAGGTCGGTTATTCATCTATCGAAGAGGCCACGTGGGAATTAGAGGATAAGATGAGGGTGAAGTACCCTTCTTTGTTTACTGACTAGATCGTCTGTATAGGGTACGGGGCGTACCCCTTTTAAGGGGGGTAGAGCTTCCTCGCTTTTGAGTTAGGAAACGAACTTGTTGTCGTTTGTTTGGTTGTTTAAGATGTAATTTTGTGTAAGTTGCTACACTTTGGTGATAAGTTTGAGTTATGTATAATACTTATGTATAGTATTTGTGATTGACCTTTGAGTCTTGTGATGTGTGTATGAGAATATAAGATGTGGTGTTAAGATTAAGAGAATTGAGTACCGTGAATGGTTAAGCATATATGTGAACTTTGGGGACAAAGTTTTTTTAAGG
The DNA here is from genome assembly GCA_023374045.1 of Limonium bicolor. Classification (NCBI taxonomy): domain Eukaryota; kingdom Viridiplantae; phylum Streptophyta; class Magnoliopsida; order Caryophyllales; family Plumbaginaceae; genus Limonium; species Limonium bicolor. Next base: position 204,942,313 of record CM041779.1, on the reverse strand, counting down.
GGGGTAGATTGAAATACCCCAAACCTAGATATGGTATTTAAAGGATGAATTAAGGTATAAGAAGACTAAATAATGCTCTAGAAACATTAAGAAACACTTTTAACCAAAGAAAATATAAGGAAACACCGAAAGAGCAGTTTAAGCAAAAACGTGCTCTAAGCTTGGAGAGATTGGGTGAACACCCAAATATCATTCTAAGACCTTAGTAATATCCTAATGGTCATTTTAAGCCAATTACCAAAGAAAACCAAGCTCAAAAACAAGTTAAAACACAAATTGTGCTTTAAGGACTCTTAAAGCACATTTTTGAAAAATTGTCTTAGAAAGGGGTTTTAAGTGGCTAAATGCCCATGATTACTCCTTAATTAACATGTGTACTAATTAGTATCACATTAGGAAGTCTAAATCAATGGGAAATCAAAAATTTCACAATTATGTGCACTAGTTTGTGAATAGTAACCAAATAGTGCCTAGTTTAGTCTTTAATCAATTAAGTCTAATTAATTGGTCAAACAAGACCATGACCAGCCTAATTAATGAAGGGGCCGGTTTGTTAAGGGTGTGAGTCACCAAGAGTAGCCAATTAATGTTAGAAGAAAAAGGGAAAAATAAGTTGTTACTATTTGCTTTTAAGGAATCAAATATCTTATATGCCACCTCTCTCCTCATTTCTTCATTCTTCATCTCCTCCATCGATTTTCTTGCTCTCTTTCTTCTCTCTCACGTAAGAAGCAACCTCCATGCTAGCTCCACCTTCTTTTGCCCACATCTTGCTCATTTAAGCTCCAAAATCAAAACCAAGTACATATATCTCTTAGTTAGCTCAAGCTCTTCCTTTCTATCTTTTCAAAACTTCAAGAGCTCCATTTTGGTGCCAAGTCAAATCGCCATTAGAGGAGGAAACTCAAGCTTGGAGACTCCATTAGCTTCTCCATTCTCTTAAGGTAAAGAATATGTAAGAAAATCTAGGTTTCCATCATTTCTTCCCTTGTCTGAAAATTTGTACTCATGGGACTCCATGTTTATGCCTTGTTCTAGCTTGTTTTCTACTCTCCAAAGGATAAAGGAGGTCCTTCTTGCTTCATATCCAAGCTGTCTTGAGAAACCAAGGTAAAACAACCACCTTAATACCTTAAAGCACATTTTTAACCTAGGGTTTGTTCCTTAGGGTTAATGTATTATCTAGCACTCATTGGAGTCATTGGATATTGGTTAGAACATTGGCAAGGAGAACTTGGTTGGTGACCGAGATTGTTCAAGGAAAAAGTCTAAGGATGAAAGTTTGTAAGCTTGTAAAAGAACAAGGTAAATTACTTACCTTAAGGTGTTTTATTGTTTAAGGGAATGGGATTTAGATATGTGATGAGTTTTGTGTAGAGTTTACATTAGAAAAGGGCTATATATAACCAGGAGAAACAATGACTATGTTTGAGAACTTGTGACTAAGGAGCCAATGAGAAAAGAGATAGTCAAACAATGTTGAGATGAATTACAAGAAGCATTTTATTTCAATGGGAGCCTTGTTGTGTGTATTTGCAGGTTAAAGGCAAATATATGTGGAAATTCAGTGGTTAAGATTATTGTCAGTTAAGGGCCTAAGTGCCAAGCATTTTAAGTTTATACACTATATGATGATGCGGTATAGTTTTGGTGTAAATTGTGTGTTAAGATGTTGTAATGAGAATTTCAGTGATCTTGGTTGTTTGATGGTGAAAAACCAAGTGTTTGGGTGTAATAATATACAAGAGAACCCATGGCAGAATTTAGAGAAGAACCTAAGTGTTTAAGATGTTCTAAGGAGATTTCACGACTAAGGAAATACTAGGAAGCTTTAGAGGTTGTCTTGATGAAAAAGGGTGAGTTTAAGGTGTATAATGAGTTAGAATGACCTAGACATGATCATGGAGGATTTAGGGATCAAATGAATGTACTAGTGTATTTAGGACTTAGGCAAATGTTGGTAAACAACTAGGAAGGAAATGATGTGTTGATGGATGGAGGCACAAACTTGTGTAGAAACTTTAAGTAGTTGCATAAAAGAGTTTTAGATGGTGAAAGATGCTTGGGAGATGATGTTATGGTGGTGAGGAAGCATTTGGCATAGTGGTTATAGTATGAACCACCACCTAGAAACCTAGTGAAAAACATTACAAGTGTTGGCATGATTACAAGGAAAATGCATAATGACTAAGGTGGATGTTGGTGAGTGATTTAATGTGTTTAGTGGCAGGCTTAAGGTGTATTTGAGGTGCCCAAATGAGGTTAGAACATACTAGGATATATGAGGTGAAGTTTGGAGTTGAATGGGAATTTAGAAACAAGGTTCTGGAGCCGACCGACCTTAGGGACCGGACCTGCAAGGTCGGTCGAGCTTAGTTTACACTACCGGGAAGAGTTTCTGGAATCGACCGAACTGGGGACCGGACTTACAAGTTCGGTCGGGCTTGTATTTTGTGTACGAATTAAGTCTCTGGAATGGACCGACCTTGGGGACCGGACTTGCAAGGTCGGTCATGCCTAGAATTTTGTACGAGAATAGGTCTCTGGAATCGACCGAACTTGGGACCGGACTTGGCAAGTTCGGTCTGGCTTAAATTTCCCACGGGGGGAAAACTCTCGGGAATGGACCGACCTTGGGGACCGGACTTGCAAGGTCGGTCGGGGTAGAATTTTCAAACGGTAATATGTCCTGGAATGGACCGACCTTGGGTAAGGTCGGTCGGTAAGATCGGTCGAGTCAAAAATACGAAAAAAAAGAAATTTTAAATTCTAAAGATGATAATTGGTAGTAAGGTATGCCATTGGTAGGGTAGTAATGATTAGGGACCTAAGAACCTAAGGAATTAAGTTAAGTTGAGTATAAACCTTAATGTTAAAGTTAAGCTTATAAGGTTAAGTGGCAAAGACTTAAGAGGGTATTGAATGGGAATCTTTAGGGACTAAGTGAGTTAAGTAAGGTGCAAATAACTAATGGCCTAAAAATGAATCAATGTTTTAGGTTTGTGAATTGGGACCCCGGAGAAGGTTAAACAAACGACAGGCGACGGTGAACGGTACAATCTTTCTTGTGACCTGCTTGCTAACGAGGTGTCCCTCGGCTTGTGTGCTATCTGTTTAATTGCTATGACTAAGACAAGATAAAGAATGCAACCGGTTATATTTGTTCTCGTTGTGAATGTGTTTTCTTTACACTAACCCGCGAGACTTGAGATTGTTACTAAGTTTAGTACTTACTGAGTTAAGGATAAGAGTTAAGTATTGGTGACTGTTGGTTAATACCCGTTAAGGTTTAACTAACACATGGTGTGTAAGGTTTTTACTAACTGGAACTTGAGTGAGGAACCCGGGACTGACTCCGGTCATGCATGCTAAGGAAGGGGGACGGTATCTGAATCAGATCCACCCTCCGCTTAAGGACTTGTCTTCGGACTTGTTGCCTAGGGCCGGTTGCCGGCTCAGCTACACTGGACTCCCGTCCAAGGTAGGTGGCATTAAGATGGTGCGGTAGGATCACCTAAATCCTAGGTTTGAGATTAAGCTACAACCATTTCCTTTCTAGGAACGGTTTGTATATTGAGATTAAGATAAGGTTAGACTGAGGTAAGATAAGGAACTGAGGATAAGGAAATCAGGACTAAGGAGGGGGTTACTAACCCGCTTGATAAGGGAACGCTTGTGTCGTTCATTGTGTGTGAACTATGTATGTTCATCTGTGAATTGTTGTTTATTGCACTTCATATCATGCTTGTGGTACTTAATCAATTTCCATGCTATCGACAATTAGTCGTCGTAGCCCCGTTAGCTTGGGGGCCATGAGAGGGAGTACAAGCATTCGTGCTGACCCCCTTTGGGGGCTTTTTTTACACTTGCAGGTAAGAGGCCCATGAAGTCACTCCACGAGAGTAGGAGCGGTTTGACTTAGGATGGGTTGTTTATTTTGAGTACGGGTTGCGCTTGTGCTCCCGTCTGTTTATATTGAAATTGATGTAAGTTTGTGACTATGACTTAGATACTTAAACTTGGTTGGTTGGTGGTATTTTGGATGGTGATGTTTTGGTCGGTTGTTTACTTTGGATAAGCATTGTAAATTGAGAAGGCCGGTATATTCTAACGATCAGACGGTGGCAAGGTCTCGGTGTTTGTTATTTCCGCTGCGACGAATTCGATTAAGTGTTAAGTTTTGCGATAACCACGATTGGCTTTGGACGGGGTGTTACAAAAAGTGGTATCAGAGCGTAGTTATGCTCTGATAAAGAAATACCGGACATAAGAAACCACCGAGTTAGGATATATGTTAAGAAATAAGTGACGGGTTAAGGGTGTGAGCTGCTAGTGTGAGTAGAGTCAGATGACCACTAATAAGTGTGGATCGTCTTTACCGTCTACGGACGTTTAAATTCGTTAACCGAAACAGTGGTGGATACGAATCTAATGTGAGTTATGATTGTTCAGATGTCAGGAAGGAGAGGCCGAGGCCGTGGTCGAGGCGACGAGACTGAGATACCGGAGGGGCAGACGATCGTAGAGATCGTAGCAGCCGCCTTAGGGCACATGGGCTATCAGCCTGGTGTGGGTGCACCACCTCCACCGCCACTACCCCAGGAACCGAATTGGGTGAAGAGCCTTGCAGACCTTCGACCCACACATTTTAAGGGGGAGACCGATCCCGCCAAGCTTGAGGCGTATATCTCCGAGCTGGAGACCGCCTTCGAGACCCTTGACGTCCCTGCTGGGATCAAGGTGCATCTAGCTGCGTTCTACCTGAAGGGGGCAGCAGGCGATTGGTGGAAGCTGGTGAGGGCCGAGCATATGGCCAATCCAGAGTTCCGCTGGGAGCAGTACACCGCCTTGCTACGAGCAAAGTACTACCCCGCCCATGTCCAGACGAAGAAGCACTTGCAGTTGGATGCGCTTAAGCAGACCGACAAGATGACGGTGGACGAGTATTACTCAGAGTTCACCGCCTTGCTCCGTCTTCTTCTAGGTCTTGGATATTCAGACCAGATACTGGTGGACCGCTTCTATGGCGGGCTTAGCCATCGACTCCGCTACGGCATGGGGCCGACGAGTTATACTGTTATAACCCAAGATTTGGTTATATTTTATTTCGTCACAATTCATCTTTAAGTCGGTTCAATCTTAATTCAGGACATGGAAGTCCTTTAGATTAAAGACAGGGGCGAGGTGGTCTTCTTCTTTCGAATTTTTGGTAAGAGATTATTAATTGAGTTATATTAATAATTCCCTAGTCATTATTCTAATCACGTTCTCACGATCTCCTTTGCGCTCTTCTTCTCGCTCAGATTGGAAACCCTTCTCTCTTCTCTCTTCTCTCTCTCAATCTTCCTCTCTGTTGATCGATCCATTGTGCTACTGGTTGGAGATTCGAGTGCTGTGGTTTCTTCATCGTCTTGCTGTTTCTCTCCGTATTCAGGTTTGTGTTGCGTTGATTAGTTTGCAAATCAGTTTGGAGAACTCCTCAAATCCCTAATTCCCTTTTCTACAATCTGATTGTGATTCAGCGTTTCTTCTCGACTCCTTCATCGGGTTCATCTGCTGTGGACTGCTCTGTAATCTGTAGACAGATTCAGGTGAGGGTTTTGTTTCCGTTTTCGTTTCAGATTTTGGGTTGTGGACAGTTTCTGATTGTGGTGTTCGTTCTCTGCGTCGTTGTGAGGTTTCAGAGGCTGTCTGATTGCATTTCTGGGTCTGCGTTCTGCGGTGTCTGCGTTGGAGCGATCGTTGATCAGATTCGAAGAGAATCCTCTGTTGTAATTGAGGTAGGTGGCTTTCGGATTCGATCCGTGTGTTCAGCCTTGGGGAGTTTGGATTCTATCAGTTAGTTCAATGTTTTGATCTTGTGTTGGTGTGTGATTTATGTCTGTTTAATGCCATTTCAATGGATTAAACCCCCAAGGTTGTTTTGTAAATGTGTGTTGATTTGAGTAAGTTTTGGTGCTTTTGTTCGTGCTAAATTCGCTTCTGATTTCTGAGGTTTTCGGCATGTCCGAACTTCCGTCCGAGCTTTGAAGTTCGGACATGCCCTTCTGCGCTTAATCTTTTGAAAATCTTCGCTGTGTCCGAACTTCCGTCCGAGCTTTGAAGTTCGGACACAGCCTTCTGCATTCTCTGATTTTGGCTTCGACTTGTGTCCGAACATTGGATGTCCGGACACAAGTTCGGACTCTCCACGTCCTGTTTTCCGAAGAACGTCCGAACATCCGTCCGAACTTGGATGTTCGGACACCTCTGACTCTCCATCTGTTTTAAGGTTCGACTTGTGTCCGAACTTTGAAGTCCGGACACAAGTTCGGACATCTGTCTGGTTTTGCCTTCTGAGTCTCGACTTGTGTCCGAACATTGATGTCCGGACACAAGTTCGGACAGGCTACTGTTTTGACCATAACTTGCTCGTTTGAGCTCCGTTTTGACTTCTGTTTGCGGGGTTGGATTCCCCTTCTGATTTCCAAGCTATCTATGAGCTTTCTGGTGCCTTTGGTGCACATATGCTTATCTGTATTTAAGCTTCTGTTTTGGGACCTAGTTATCTCTGTGTCTGAGCCTTTGGATGGCTGGTTTCGCTGTCTCGTAGCGCGCTATGTAGGATCCTTCTGTTCACGGGTGATGTTCCCCGTTCTGTTCACGGGTGTTTACACCTGTTCTGTTTACGAGTGAGGTTTCCTCGTTCTGTTCACGAGCTAGTTGCTTGTTCTGTCTGTATACTGTGATCAGCTAGTGTCCCACTCTGTTTTCTGCTTCTGCTCTGTTTCGTCCTTAATGATTGGACTTCTGTTTCTGATTTCTGATATTTGTGGATTCTCTTGACTCCTTCTGTTTTGATAACATTCTTAAATGTTTTGAGCATGCTGGTTGATGAAGTTTGTCATCTACTGGGCATAGTTGTGTGCTCATTCCCCTACTTCTAACGCTTTTGCAGATTGATTAGCGAGGATCGTCTCCCCTCAGCTTCTGGAGTTTATTTGTTGTTTTTAGCTTCTTGAGACTTTGTATTGATTTGAGCCTTTGGGCCTCTTTGTTAGTTTCCGCTTCTGATATTAGTTTGGTGGGTTCTGTAATGATTTTGGGGATGTTTTAACATCTCTTGTTTTATACTTTATTTAAGTATTCCGTTTGGGCCTTGTTTGACTATCTGTTTAAGTTCGTTTATTAGAGCCTTGCGTTATTATGTAATAATACGCGGCGTGTAATACCCCTAACTCCTAGGCCAGTGTTTGGGGGTGTTACATTTAGTGGTATCAGAGCTCTGGGTTCTAATCTGCTGGGATTTTAAGTTAGCCAGTCAGTCAGAAATGTCAGTGTTAGTGTCGGAGTTAACTGCTGCTGTTGGACTTTCAGAATGCCGCCAAGGAGAGCGAATAACCCTCCAGGGAATGTTGCTGATGCTGTTCAGCAATTCATGACGCAGCTCATGCAGACCATGGCTGCAGGGGGCGGTCCAGCTGGAGGAGGACCAGCTGGCGGAGCAGGCCCGGCTGGGGCAGATGCTGGAGGGAGGAATGTGAAGGCGCTTCAGGAGTTCATGAAGCTGAAGCCGCCATCGTTCGATGGGGCAGGAGATCCCCAGGAGGCCAGCCACTGGTTGTCAGAGGTGGAGGATTTGCTTCGGGTGATGGGCTCTGAGGAGGAGCAGAAGGTCGACTTCGCCACCTTTCTGTTCAAGGCCGAAGCCAAGGAGTGGTGGAGGTCAGTGATGGGGAAGTTCCCACAGCCTTGGACGTGGGAGCAGTTCACTGGGGAGTTCAACAAACAGTTCTACCCCGACGTCTACAAGGATCAGCGCATCCTGGAGTATAACCGGCTACGCCAGGGCCGGGACATGAGTGTGGAGGAGTACGTCCGCAAGTTATCAGCCTGTCTAAGTTTGCACCTGAGCCTGACGAGCATAGGAAGGCCAGGAAGTTTGAGAGTGGCCTGAGGCCGGACATCCGATCTGCTGTGACGCCGCTGCGTCACAAGACCTTCAGGGACGTTGCTGATGTCGCCCTGCTGGTAGAGGCCGACTTGAGAGGTCGCCAGTCTGGAGGGAAGGACCAGAAGAGGAAGCAGAGGTCCGATGACAGTGATAGGAGGGATCAGTCTGCTTCTCAGAAGAAGCAGTCTACTGGAGACCGCTCTGGGGACCGTTCGCGAGACAGAGGTGGTTCGTCTTCATCAGCTCCCGCTCCGAAGTGCCAGGTCTGTGGCAAGTTTCACAGAGGCCAGGACTGCTACAGGAAGTCTGGGCCTGCTTCAAGTGTGGATCCATGGGGCATAGGATTGCTGATTGCCCTCAGGCTGAGAGGAGCAGAGGTAGCTCTGGAGGTGGAGCTGGAGGATCTACATCTGGGTCTAGGATCGAGACCGGGCTGAGCAGAAGAAGCCCCAGGGCCAGGCCAGAGTGTACGCGATGGCTGGAGAGAGAGACCGATCGACTGACAGAGTTGTCACAGGTATTCTCCAGCTGTCATCTCGTTCTGTTTTCTGTTTGTTTGACTCTGGAGCCACCCACTCTTTTATTTCTGCTGAGTTAGTGGGTGAGCTCGGTTTGCCTGTTGTGCCTCTGGGTGTTGAGTTATGTGTGCATAGTCCATTAGTTAGGGACTCTTCTATGCTGTTGAATTCTGTTTGCAAAGATAGTCCTGTGTTAGTCAGAGATAGGACTCTGTGTGCTAACCTCATCCCGATGGAGATGACTTCTTTTGATGTGATTCTGGGCATGGATTGGCTTGCTGCGCACCATGCCCATATTGATTGTGCTGCTTCGAGAGTCACTTTTGAGGAGCCGGGTCAGCCCCGTCTAGTTGTAGCAGGGAATGGACTCCCGTGCTCGCCGCCAGTCATATCTGCTATGCAGGCGTTCCGTTTTCTGAGGAAGGATGCCAGGGATATCTGTGCTACATCCCTGAGGTTCGCAAGGATGCGAAGTTGGAGGAGATTCCAGTGGTCAGAGACTTCCCAGATGTGTTCCAGGATGATGTACCTGGGCTTCCCCCTGTCAGAGAGGTGGAGTTCTCGATCGAGCTCGCACCTGAGACTCAGCCGATTTCGAAGGCCCCATACCGGATGGCGCCTGCTGAGCTCAAGGAGTTGAAGGTCCAGTTGCAGGAGCTGCTGGATAAGGGCTTCATTCGCCCGAGTGTGTCGCCTTGGGGAGCGCCAGTGCTATTTGTAAAGAAGAAGGACGGTAGTATGCGGTTGTGCATTGACTACAGGGAGCTCAACAAGGTTACCATTAAGAATAGGTATCCTCTCCCGCGCATAGACGACTTGTTCGACCAGTTAGCAGGAGCTAAGGTGTTTTCGAAGATCGATCTGAGGTCGGGATCATCAGCTGAGGATTAAGGCAGACGACGTGCCTAAGTCCGCTTTCAGGACTCGTTATGGACACTACGAGTTCCTAGTGATGCCATTCGGGTTGACGAATGCGCCGTCAGTATTTATGGATATGATGAACAGAGTCTTCAAGCCGTTTTTGGACCAGTTCGTTGTAGTTTTCATCGATGACATCTTGGTGTATTCCAAGAGTGCTGAGGAGCACGAGGAGCATTTGAGGACCGTTCTCCAGACTCTGAGGGAGAACGAGTTGTATGCGAAGCTGAAGAAGTGCGAGTTCTGGCTAGATCAGGTGGTATTCTTGGGACATGTGGTCTCCAAGGATGGTATCTCCGTGGACCCGGAGAAGATTCGAGCTATTACTGAGTGGGCCAGGCCTACTAATGTCGGAGATATTCGTAGCTTCCTTGGACTAGCGGGCTACTATCGTAAGTTTGTGGAGGGCTTCTCCAAGTTGGTGATTCCGTTGACTCGTCTGCTGCAGAAGGAGGTGAAGTTCGAGTGGAGCGATGCCTGTGAGCAGTGTTTTCTGGAGCTGAAGAAGAGATTGACTACTGCGCCGATCTTGACTCTTCCGGAGGGGACCGAGGGTCTTGAGGTTTTCTGTGATGCGTCCCATAGGGGACTTGGATGTGTTCTGATGCAGCAGGGGAAGGTAGTTGCATATGGCTCTCGTCAGCTTAAGCCATATGAGAAGAACTATCCGACCCACGATCTGGAGCTGGCTGCGGTGGTCTTTGCGTTGAAGATTTGGAGGCACTACTTGTATGGGGCAGCGTGCAAGGTGTATACGGACCATAAGAGCCTCAAGTATCTGTTCACTCAGAAGGAGTTGAACTTGAGGCAGAGGAGATGGCTGGAGTTGTTGCACGATTATGATTTAGAGATCCTCTACCATCCGGGTAGGGCGAATGTGGTTGCTGATGCGCTCAGTAGGAGGGGTCCGTCTGGGACTGTTTGTGCCTTGTCCGGTGTGGAGAGGTCTGCTCAGGAGTTGCAGCGCATGGGTATCTGGGTTGTCCGTCCAGAGAGGTCTGGGATGTTAGCAGCACTGCAGGTTCAGCCTACCTTGATCGACCGGATCAAGGCCAGTCAGGAGCTTGATGTCAGTCTGTGTAAGATCAGAGAGAGTTTGTCTGCTGGTCAGGAGTCCGAGTTCTGGGTTTCAGAGGATGGCTGCCTGAGGTTCAGAGGCCGTGTTTGTGTGCCGGCAGACGATGCGTTGAGGCGTGAGATCATGCAGGAGGCCCATGGAGCTCCTTACTCGGTACACCCAGGGGTGAAGATGTACCGGGATCTGCGGGAGACTTTCTGGTGGAGCAATATGAAGAGGGACATCTCGACTTTGTATCCAGATGTAGGACCTGTCAGCAGGTCAAGGCCGAGCATCAGAGACCAGCTGGTTTGCTTCAGCCTCTTCCCGTTCCGGAGTGGAAGTGGGAGAGCGTCGGCATGGATTTTGTCATGGGACTGCCTAAGACTCCGAGGGGTTTCGATGCAGTTTGGGTCATTGTGGACCGGCTCACGAAGAGCGCTCACTTCTTGCCTGTAGGAAGACTTTCAGTTTGCACCGTTTAGCCCAGTTGTACATTGATGAGATAGTACGTCTGCATGGGGTTCCGGCTTCGATTGTGTCTGACAGAGATCCGAGGTTTGTGTCCAGGTTCTGGCAGAGTTTGCATCAGGCTTTGGGGACGAAGTTGTCTTTCAGTTCAGCTTACCATCCTCAGTCAGACGGGCAGACAGAGAGGACGAATCAGGTCCTAGAGGACATGCTCAGGGCATGTGTGCTCGACTTTGGGGGCAGCTGGGATCAGCACGTGGCACTGATAGAGTTCGCGTACAATAACAGCTTTCAGACCAGTATCGGGATGGCTCCCTTTGAGGCCTTGTATGGCAGGAGGTGCAGATCACCCATCTGTTGGGATGATCTGAAGGAGAGAGCTGTGATTGGCCCAGACTTGGTTCAGGATGCTGTGGGCAAGATTCAGTCTATCAGAGAGCGTCTGCTTGTGGCTCAGAGTCGTCAGAAGAGTTACGCCGACCAGAGGAGACGACCTCTAGAGTTTGAGGTGGGCGATCATGTGTATCTGAAGGTTTCTCCAGTGCGAGGAGTCGTTCGTTTTGGGAAGAGAGGCAAGCTTAGCCCTCGTTTTGTGGGTCCTTTTGAGATCCTAGAGAGGATCGGACCGGTTGCCTATCGTTTGGCTCTGCCTCCGTCTTTAGCAGCAGTGCACAGTGTTTTCCATGTTTCGATGCTGAGGAAGTACATTCCGGACCCATCTCATGTGATCGACTTCAGTCCGCTTCAGTTGAGGAGGACTTCACGTTTGAGGCAGTTCCTTCGAGGATTCTAGCCGAGATGTTCGTAAGCTCAGGAGTAAGACCATGCCCTTGGTGAAGGTGCAGTGGTCGGGTCAGTCAGAGGAAGAGGCGACCTGGGAGGTCGAAAGTGATGTGCGTTCTAAGTTTCCCGCCCTTTTCGAGCAGTAGGTATGTTTTAATTTCGAGGACGAAATTCTTTTAAGGGGGAGGTGATGTTATAACCCAAGATTTGGTTTATTTTATTTCGTCACAATTCATCTTTAAGTCGGTTCAATCTTAATTCAGGACATGGAAGTCCTTTAGATTAAAGACAAGGGCGAGGTGGTCTTCTTCTTTCGAATTTTTGGTAAGAGATTATTAATTGAGTTATATTAATAATTCCCTAGTCATTATTCTAATCACGTTCTCACGATCTCCTTTGCGCTCTCTTCTCGCTCAGATTGGAAACCCTTCTCTCTTCCCTTCTCTCTCTCAATCTTCCTCTCTGTTGATCGATCCATTGTGCTACTGGTTGGAGATTCGAGTGCTGTGGTTTCTTCATCGTCTTGCTGTTCTCTCCGTATTCAGGTTTGTGTTGCGTTGATTAGTTTGCAAATCAGTTTGGAGAACTCCTCAAATCCCTAATTCCCTTTTCTACAATCTGATTGTGATTCAGCGTTTCTTCTCGACTCCTTCATCGGGTTCATCTGCTGTGGACTGCTCTGTAATCTGTAGACAGATTCAGGTGAGGGTTTTGTTTCCGTTTTCGTTTCAGATTTTGGGTTGTGGACAGTTTCTGATTGTGGTGTTCGTTCTCTGCGTCGTTGTGAGGTTTCAGAGGCTGTCTGATTGCATTTCTGGGTCTGCGTTCTGCGGTGTCTGCGTTGGAGCGATCGTTGATCAGATTCGAAGAGAATCCTCTGTTGTAATTGAGGTAGGTGGCTTTCGGATTCGATCCGTGTGTTCAGCCTTGGGGAGTTTGGATTCTATCAGTTAGTTCAATGTTTTGATCTTGTGTTGGTGTGTGATTTATGTCTGTTTAATGCCATTTCAATGGATTAAACCCCCAAGGTTGTTTTGTAAATGTGTGTGTTGATTTGAGTAAGTTTTGGTGCTTTTGTTCGTGCTAAATTCGCTTCTGATTTCTGAGGTTTTCGGCATGTCCGAACTTCCGTCCGAGCTTTGAAGTTCGGACATGCCCTTCTGCGCTTAATCTTTTAAATCTTCGCTGTGTCCGAACTTCCGTCCGAGCTTTGAAGTTCGGACACAGCCTTCTGCATTCTCTGATTTTGGCTTCGACTTGTGTCCGAACATTGGATGTCCGGACACAAGTTCGGACTCTCCACGTCCTGTTTTCCGAAGAACGTCCGAACATCCGTCCGAACTTGGATGTTCGGACACCTCTGACTCTCCATCTGTTTTAAGGTTCGACTTGTGTCCGAACTTTGAAGTCCGGACACAAGTTCGGACATCTGTCTGGTTTTGCCTTCTGAGTCTCGACTTGTGTCCGAACATTGATGTCCGGACACAAGTTCGGACAGGCTACTGTTTTGACCATAACTTGCTCGTTTGAGCTCCGTTTTGACTTCTGTTTGCGGGGTTGGATTCCCCTTCTGATTTCCAAGCTATCTATGAGCTTTCTGGTGCCTTTGGTGCACATATGCTTATCTGTATTTAAGCTTCTGTTTTGGGACCTAGTTATCTCTGTGTCTGAGCCTTTGGATGGCTGGTTTCGCTGTCTCGTAGCGCGCTATGTAGGATCCTTCTGTTCACGGGTGATGTTCCCCGTTCTGTTCACGGGTGTTTACACCTGTTCTGTTTACGAGTGAGGTTTCCTCGTTCTGTTCACGAGCTAGTTGCTTGTTCTGTCTGTACTGTGATCAGCTAGTGTCCCACTCTGTTTTCTGCTTCTGTGCTTCTGCTCTGTTTCGTCCTTAATGATTGGACTTCTGTTTCTGATTTCTGATATTTGTGGATTCTCTTGACTCCTTCTGTTTGATAACATTCTTAAATGTTTTGAGCATGCTGGTTGATGAAGTTTGTCATCTACTGGGCATAGTTGTGTGCTCATTCCCCTACTTCTAACGCTTTTGCAGATTGATTAGCGAGGATCGTCTCCCCTCAGCTTCTGGAGTTTAGTTGCGTTGTTTTAGCTTCTCTTGAGCCTTTGTATTTGGATTTGAGCCTTTGGGCCTCTTTGTTAGTTTCCGCTTCTGATATTGGTTTGGTGGGTTCTGTAATGATTTTTGGGGATGTTTTAACATCTCTTGTTTTATACTTTATTTAAGTATTCCGTTTGGGCCTTGTTTGACTATCTGTTTAAGTTCGTTTATTAGAGCCTTGCGTTATTATGTAATAATACGCGGCATGTAATACCCCTAACTCCTAGGCCAGTGTTTGGGGGTGTTACATATACTACCTTGCAGGTAATGAGAACGTTTGAGATATGAGTAAGTAAATGAGAAAGATTTAGATTATGAAAAATAAGAGTGACTAATGCTGTGGAAAGCAGGAGTGCTATCATGCCGCTGCTAGGGTTGAGATAACCGTCCAGCTGAGGGACGAGGAGAATGCTAAGAGGAAGAGTGCCGGTAAGAGCACGGAGAACCAAGGGAAATGTGGGTACAAGAAGCAGAAGTACCAGCCTCAGGCCCAGAAAAATCAGAACCAAAAAGGGAAGGAGGAAAAGGAGAAGGCTCCGGAAGAGCCACTAAAGTTGACATATGCGTATGCAGCTACACCCCTGCGCTCAAGGGCGCCAAAGGGTAAGGGATTGATATTGAGTGAGTTATGAGACAACTAGTAACCGTTTGAGATATGAGTACTAATATTGCGAATGATCAGGATCTGAGACTGAAAAGGGAGCCGGTGGTGGCTACCAGCGACGCTACATCTGTAGGTGGTGTCACAAGGACCACCCCGGGCTCGATTGCAAGGGGAATAAGGTGGAATGCAATTACTGTGGGGTATACGGACACCGAGCATACGAGTGTTTTCGGAACCCCGCTAGCAGAGCCTATAGACCCGAGACTAGGGGCAAGGGCAAGACTGATCAGGGAGCTGGATCTGATAGTCAGAAGAGAGTGCAGCAAGCTGCAGACAAGAACCCACGAGTGACCCAGAAGTCGGGACCCACACTACACATGGTGGACCGGGACGATGAGCCTGAACCCTCATCGAGGCCAGGTACCGCTATGACCACTTAGTAATAAAATACCTGCTTACCGCATTATCATGCATGTTTGGTGAATAATTGAGTTAAGTGAGAAGAGATGAGATTAGAACTTAAGTAAGATATAACCTACTACCACTTTAGGAAGCTTCAACATCTGCTATCCAATACCATCTACACCTAACCCGGAGTACACCGACATCGAAACCGTAGACTTTCCAACCAAACAATGTCAGGTTATCCGCCCAGGTATGATTTTATTAAGGGGATACCTGACACCTGAGGCGCAAATAGCCATCATCAGGAAATGCAATCAGCTAGGAATGGGACCGGGAGGTTTTTATACACCGGAGTACCCAGGGGGAGCAAGGATGAAATTAAAGATGATGAGCTTAGGCAAGGATTGGAATCCATATGCCAAGACTTACCAAACCACGAGAATGCAAGATGGAGTCTCACCACCGGGGATACCCGAAGAGTTCCATCCAGTTATTACACAAGTTGTGGAGATCGCTTAGTAGTTGGAAGCTGAACCGATTCCAGACATTCAAGCAGATATTTGCATTGTGAACTTCTACGAGAAAGATGGGCGACTTGGACTACACCAGGATAAGGACGAGACAACGGAGTCTCTCGAAAGAGGGATACCCGTAGTGTTTTGGTCCATAGGAGATGACGCTGAATTTTTGTACGGCGAGCAGAAGCGTGCGGACCGTGCCAATAAGTTGATACTTAAGTCAGGGGATGTATTAGTTATGAGAGGAGAGTCAAGGATGTTATACCATGGGATTAAGAGAATCAAGCTGAATACAGCACCATCAGTAGTGATTAATGCGACGCATATGAAACCAGGGAGATTAAACCTAACCTTTAGACAATATTAGACATGTAATGTTAGAATGAGATGAGGAATGAGATGTAAGATTGAAGCACATGTTGTAAATAGGATGGTTATGAATAAAATAACAGTGTTGTTCATATAAATTGTTATGACTCTTGTTTTACCATCAATACTCATGAAGCTTATGAACACGATTAGATCATGGACTCGGTACGGAAGGTGCGCTAAGCATACTTACAGAGGCACAAGCCGACGCCAGCGGCACTATCCTCACCGGCACCTTTCCGATTAATGGGATTGAGGCATCAGTTCTCTTCGACTCAGGGGCCTCGCATACCTTTGTCTCGACATCTTTTGCGAGAAGGTTGGGGCTAGACGCTGATGAGCTACCCGACTTCACGGTTACGCTCCCGTCTAAGGAGAAGGTTCGTTGCACTCGCTACTACCGAGGAGCCATTGTCAGAATTAAGGGGGAAGACTTTCCAGTCAGTTTTATTGAGTTCAGGGAGTTAGGATTTGATGTTATCTTCGGGATGAACTGGTTGGAGTGGCACAAGGGTCGTATCCTCTACGCCGAGCATAGATTGCTGCTCAGGAGTCCGTCTGGGGTAACAATATCATACCGCCAGAGGCCCAGAGAGCCTTCGACTAAGATCATCACCGCCATGGCAATGTATAAGGAATTGAGGAGAAAGGAAGAAGTGTACCTCTGCTATGTACAAGACATAGAGAGAGACCCCAAGTTCGATCCCGACTTACCGGTAGTGTCGGAGTTCCCCGATCTATTTCCACAGGAACTGCCCGGCATGCCACCCACTCGGGAGATAGAGTTCACCATCGAGCTGCTACCTGGTACCGGACCGATAGCCAAAGCACCATACCGTATGGCTCCGGCAGAAATGATTGAGTTAAAGGAACAGTTGAAAGATTTGTTGGATAAGGGATTTATTAGACCAAGTGTATCACCATGGGGAGCGCCAGTTCTCTTCATGAAGAAGAAGGACGGTAGCCTCCGCCTCTGCATCGACTACAGAGAGTTGAATGTAGTGACAGTGAAGAATAAGTATCCACTACCCCGCATTGACGACCTGTTCGATCAGTTGAAGGGAGCATCTGTGTTTTCCAAGATTGATCTCAGATCGGGGTATCATCAGATAGCCATTAAGGAGGGAGACATTGAGAAAATGGCATTCGGACACGATACGGCCACTATGAATTTACAGTGATGTCGTTCGGTTTGTCGAACGCACCGGCAAAGTTTATGGACCTGATGAACCGCTTGTTCCGGGAACAGCTGGACAAGTCGGTTGTGGTGTTTATTGATGATATTTTGATATATTCGAAATCGAAGACTGAGCATGAGGAACACTTGAGGAGAGTATTGGAGATATTGAGGGAGAACCAGCTATATGCTAAGTTCTCCAAGTGTGAGTTTTGGCATGACCAGGTCTCTTTCCTAGGTCATGTCATCTCGGATGCTGGGATCTCGGTGGATCCAGCAAAGATTGATGCCGTACGTACTTGGCCAAGGCCGAAGACTGTTACCGACATCCGGAGCTTTCTCGGTTTGGCAGGTTACTACAGGAGGTTTGTTAGGGATTTCAGCAAGGTTGCAAAACCGATGACCAGTCTGATGAAGAAAGATGCACCGTTCTTATGGACGCTGACTGTGAGAGATCATTTCAGAGTTTAAAAGACTCATTGACCACTGCACCGGTTCTGACCATTCCAGACGGTACAGAGGGCTTTGAGGTTTACTGTGATGCATCCGGCAGAGGGCTGGGTTGCGTGCTCATGCAACATGGCAAGGTGGTGGCATATGCCTCACGCCAGTTGAAGAAACATGAGAAGAACTACCCCACACATGATTTAGAATTGGGAGCTGTAGTCTTCGCTTTGAAGATATGACACCATTACTTATACGGGGTTAGTGTGACGATCTACACCGATCATAAGAGCCTAAGATACATATTTACTCAAAAGGAGTTGAATCTCAGACAGAGGAGATGGTTGGAATTCTTGAAAGACTATGACATTGACCTCCAATACAAAGAGGGAAAGGCCAATGTTGTAACGGACGCCCTGAGCCGTCGAGCACACTCACTCCATTCGCTAGTTTCTTTCTCCAGCTTGGTTGATGAGGTGCGAGAGGCTCAGAGGACAGATGAGTATATGAGAGAGGTCAGACAGAAGCTGACAGATGGTACTTTTGAAGGTCAGAAATATGATTTCAGACTTCACGACGATGATCTGATCAGACTTAAGGGCCGGTTATGCATACCACAGGGCAACACGGATCTGAAAGACCGTATATTTAGAGAATCACATTGTTCTTCAGTTTCCATCCATCCGGGATCCTCTAAGATGTATAAAGACATGAAGAGATATTTCTGGTGGTCGGGGATGAAGACAGATGTTACCGAGTTCGTCTTGAGGTGTCTCACATGCCAGAAGGTAAAATTCGAGCACCGACGACCGGGCGGAATGGTACAGTCGATGCCAGTTCCGGAGTGGAAGTTCCATGATATCTCCATGGACTTTGTAGTTGGACCCCCACCAGCTAGGGGAGGTCTCAACATGATATGGGTGGTGGTGGATCGCCTTACCAAAGTAGCCCGATTCATACCGATGAAGGATACTTGGAAGGTGACCAAATTAGCTGAGTTGTTTGAGAAAGAAATAATGAGACATCACGGGAGACCAAAGACCATAGTGTCAGATAGAGATACCAGATTCCTTTCGAGGTACTGGAGAGCTACTAGAGAAGCGTTGGGTACAAAACTGAAGTTGAGTACCGCGTTCCATCCTCAGACAGATGGTCAGACTGAGCGTACGATTCAGACACTCGAGGACATGCTGAGGGCGTGTGCCTTAGACTTCCAGGGCAGTTGGATTGACAGATTACATCTGATCGAGTTTTCATACAACAACAGCTATCACGCTTCGACCAAGATGGCACCTTTTCAAGCATTGAACGGTAGACCATGTCGTACACCGCTCTGCTGGGATAAGTCGAGTGAGACGGTCATTATAGGACTAGAATATTTAGAACAAGTTAAGGCTGAGGTTCTGCAAATCAGGGAGAACATGAAAGCTGCTCAAGATAGGCAGAAGTCGTATGCTGATGTTCGACGACGAGACCTGGAGTTCGCAGTGGGCGACCGGGTATTTCTGCGAGTTTCACCAATGAAGGGTGTATTCAGGTTTGGGCAGAAGGGCAAATTAAGCCCGAAGTTTGTTGGTCCTTATGAGATTATGGAGCGGGTGTGCCCGGTTGCTTACAGGTTGAATTTACCTGCTGAACTAGGTAAAGTGCATGATGTTTTTCATGTTTCACAGCTAAAGAAATACATGCACCACCCCTCCTATGTGTTAGAACCTGAGAGGTTGACCTTAGAACCGAATATGAGATCCGTGGAGACTCCTCAGAGAATCTTGGATAGTAAGACTAGGGACATCGCCATAAGTCAGTGCAACTGGTGAAGGTTCTCTGGTATAACCAGGATGTCGAAGAGGCCACGTGGGAATTAGAGGATAAGATGAGGGTGAAGTACCCTTCTTTGTTTACTGACTAGATCATCTGTATAGGGTACGGGGCGTACCCCTTTTAAGGGGGGTAGAGCTTCCTCGCTTTTGAGTTAGGAAACGAACTTGTTGTCGTTTGTTTGGTTGTTTAAGATGTAATTTTGTGTAAGTTGCTACACTTTGGTGATAAGTTTGAGTTATGTATAATACTTATGTATAGTATTTGTGATTGACCTTTGAGTCTTGTGATGTGTGTATGAGAATATAAGATGTGGTGTTAAGATTAAGAGAATTGAGTACCGTGAATGGTTAAGCATATATGTGAACTTTGGGGACAAAGTTTTTTTAAGGGGGGTAGATTGAAATACCCCAAACCTAGATATGGTATTTAAAGGATGAATTAAGGTATAAGAAGGCTAAATAATGCCCTAGAAACATTAAGAAACACTTTTAACCAAAGAAAATATAAGGAAACACCGAAAGAGCAGTTTAAGCAAAAACGTGCTCTAAGCTTGGAGAGACTTGGGTGAACACCCAAATATCATTCTAAGACCTTAGTAATATCCTAATGGTCATTTTAAGCCAATTACCAAAGAAAACCAAGCTAAAACAAGTTAAAACACAAATTGTGCTTTAAGGACTCTTAAAGCACATTTTTGAAAAATTGTCTTAGAAAGGGGTTTTAAGTGGCTAAATGCCCATGATTACTCCTTAATTAACATGTGTACTAATTAGTATCACATTAGGAAGTCTAAATCAATGGGAAATCAAAAATTTCACAATATGTGCACTAGTTTGTGAATAGTAACCAAATAGTGCCTAGTTTAGTCTTTAATCAATTAAGTCTAATTAATTGGTCAAACAAGACCATGACCAGCCTAATTAATGAAGGGGGCCGGTTTGTTAAGGGTGTGAGTCACCAAGAGTAGCCAATTAATGTTAGAAGAAAAAGAAAAATAAGTTGTTACTATTTGCTTTTAAGGAATCAAATATCTTATATGCCACCTCTCTCCTCATTTCTTCATTCTTCATCTCCTCCATCGATTTTTCTTGCTCTCTTTCTTCTCTCTCACGTAAGAAGCAACCTCCATGCTAGCTCCACCTTCTTTTGCCCACATCTTGCTCATTTAAGCTCCAAAATCAAAACCAAGTACATATATCTCTTAGTTAGCTCAAGCTCTTCCTTTCTATCTTTTCAAAACTTCAAGAGCTCCATTTTGGTGCCAAGTCAAATCGCCATTAGAGGAGGAAACTCAAGCTTGGAGACTCCATTAGCTTCTCCATTCTCTTAAGGTAAAGAATATGTAAGAAAATCTAGGTTTCCATCATTTCTTCCCTTGTCTGAAAATTTGTACTCATGGGACTCCATGTTTATGCCTTGTTCTAGCTTGTTTTCTACTCTCCAAAGGATAAAGGAGGTCCTTCTTGCTTCATATCCAAGCTTGTCTTGAGAAACCAAGGTAAAACAACCACCTTAATACCTTAAAGCACATTTTTAACCTAGGGTTTGTTCCTTAGGGTTAATGTATTATCTAGCACTCATTGGAGTCATTGGATATTGGTTAGAACATTGGCAAGGAGAACTTGGTTGGTGACCGAGATTGTTCAAGGAAAAAGTCTAAGGAGGAAAGTTTGTAAGCTTGTAAAAGAACAAGGTAAATTACTTACCTTAAGGTGTTTTATTGTTTAAGGGAATGGGATTTAGATATGTGATGAGTTTAGTGTAGAGTTTACATTAGAAAAGGGCTATATATAACCAGGAGAAACAATGACTATGTTTGAGAACTTGTGACTAAGGAGCCAATGAGAAAAGAGATAGTCAAACAATGTTGAGATGAATTACAAGAAGCATTTTATTTCAATGGGAGCCTTGTTGTGTGTATTTGCAGGTTAAAGGCAAATATATGTGGAAATTCAGTGGTTAAGATTATTGTCATTTAAGGGCCTAAGTGCCAAGCATTTTAAGTTTATACACTATATGATGATGTGGTATAGTTTTGGTGTAAATTGTGTGTTAAGATGTTGTAATGAGAATTTCAGTGATCTTGGTTGTTTGATGGTGAAAAACCAAGTGTTTGGGTGTAATAATATACTAGAGAACCCATGGCAAAATTTAGAGAAGAACCTAAGTGTTTAAGATGTTCTAAGGAGATTTCACGACTAAGGAAATACTAGGAAGCTTTAGAGGTTGTCTTGATGAAAAAGGGTGAGTTTAAGGTGTATAATGAGTTAGAATGACCTAGACATGATCATGGAGGATTTAGGATCAAATGAATGTACTAGTGTATTTAGGACTTAGGCAAATGTTGGTAAACAACTAGGAAGGAAATGATGTGTTGATGGATGGAGGCACAAACTTGTGTAGAAACTTTAAGTAGTTGCATAAAAGAGTTTTAGATGGTGAAAGATGCTTGGGAGATGATGTTATGGTGGTGAGGAAGCATTTGGCATAGTGGTTATTAGGTATGAACCACCACCTAGAAACCTAGTGAAAAACATTACAAGTGTTGGCATGATTACAAGGAAAATGCATAATGACTAAGGTGGATGTTGGTGAGTGATTTAATGTGTTTAGTGGCAGGCTTAAGGTGTATTTGAGGTGCCCAAATGAGGTTAGAACATACTAGGATATAGAGGTGAAGTTTGGAGTTGAATGGGAATTTAGAAACAAGGTTCTGGAGCCGACCGACCTTAGGGACCGGACCTGCAAGGTCGGTCGAGCTAGTTTACACTACCGGAAGAGTTTCTGGAATCGACCGAACTTGGGGACCGGACTTACAAGTTCGGTCGGGCTTGGATTTTGTGTACGAATTAAGTCTCTGGAATGGACCGACCTTGGGGACCGGACTTGCAAGGTCGGTCATGCCTAGAATTTTGTACGAGAATAGGTCTCTGGAATCGACCGAACTTGGGACCGGACTTGGCAAGTTCGGTCTGGCTTAAATTTCCCACGGGGGAAAACTCTCGGGAATGGACCGACCTTGGGGACCGGACTTGCAAGGTCGGTCGGGGTAGAATTTTCAAACGGTAATATGTCCTGGAATGGACCGACCTTGGGTAAGGTCGGTCGGTAAGATCGGTCGAGCCAAAATACAAAAAAAAAGAAATTTTAAATTCTAAAGATGATAATTGGTAGTAAGGTATGCCATTGGTAGGGTAGTAATGATTAGGGACCTAAGAACCTAAGGAATTAAGTTAAGTTGAGTATAAACCTTAATGTTAAAGTTAAGCTTATAAGGTTAAGTGGCAAAGACTTAAGAGGGTATTGAATGGGAATCTTTAGGGACTAAGTGAGTTAAGTAAGGTGCAAATAACTAATGGCCTAAAAATGAATCAATGTTTTAGGTTTGTGAATTGGGACCCCGGAGAAGGTTAAACAAACGACAGGCGACGGTGAACGGTACAATCTTTCTTGTGACCTGCTTGCTAACGAGGTGTCCCTCGGCTTGTGTGCTATCTGTTTAATTGCTATGACTAAGACAAGATAAAGCATGCAACCGGTTATATTTGTTCTCGTTGTGAATGTGTTTTCTTTACACTAACCCGCGAGACTTGAGATTGTTACTAAGTTTAGTACTTACTGAGTTAAGGATAAGAGTTAAGTATTGGTGACTGTTGGTTAATACCCGTTAAGGTTTAACTAACACATGGTGTGTAAGGTTTTTACTAACTGGAACTTGAGTGAGGAACCCGGGACTGACTCCGGACATGCATGCTAAGGAAGGGGGACGGTATCTGAATCAGATCCACCCTCCGCTTAAGGACTTGTCTTCGGACTTGTTGCCTAGGGCCGGTTGCCGGCTCAGCTACACTGGACTCCCGTCCAAGGTAGGTGGCATTAAGATGGTGCGGTAGGATCACCTAAATCCTAGGTTTGAGATTAAGCTACAACCATTTCCTTTCTAGGAACGGTTTGTATACTGAGATTAAGATAAGGTTAAGACTGAGGTAAGATAAGGAACTGAGGTTAAGGAAATCAGGACTAAGGAGGGGGTTACTAACCCGCTTGATAAGGGAACGCTTGTGTCGTTCATTGTGTGTGAACTATGTATGTTCATCTGTGGATTGTTGTTTATTGCACTTCATATCATGCTTGTGTACTTAATCAATTTCCATGCTATCGACAATTAGTCGTCGTAGCCCCGTTAGCTTGGGGGCCATGAGAGGGAGTACCAGCATTCGTGCTGACCCCCTTTGGGGGCTGTTTTTACACTTGCAGGTAAGAGGCCCATGAAGTCACTCCACGAGAGTAGGAGCGGTTAGACTTAGGATGGGTTGTTTATTTTGAGTACGGGTTGCGCTTGTGCTCCCGTCTGTTATATTGAAATTGATGTAAGTTTGTGACTATGACTTAGATACTTAAACTCGGTTGGTTGGTGGTATTTTGGATGGTGATGTTTTGGTCGGTTGTTTACTTTGGATAAGCGTTGTAAATTGAGAAGGCCGGTATATTCTAACGATCAGACGGTGGCAAGGTCTCGGTGTTTGTTATTTCCGCTGCGACGAATTCGATTAAGTGTTAAGTTTTGCGATAACCACGATTGGCTTTGGACGGGGTGTTACAAAAAGTGGTATCAGAGCGTAGTTACGCTCTGATAAAGAAATACCGGACATAAGAAACCACCGAGTTAGGATATATGTTAAGAAATAAGTGACGGGTTAAGGGTGTGAGCTGCTAGTGTGAGTAGAGTCAGATGACCACTAATAAGTGTGGATCGTCTTTACCGTCTACGGACGTTATAAATTCGTTAACCGAAACAGTGGTGGATACGAATCTAATGTGAGTTATGATTGTTCAGATGTCAGGAAGGAGAGGCCGAGGCCGTGGTCGAGGCGACGAGACTGAGATACCGGAGGGGCAGACGATCGTAGAGATCGTAGCAGCCGCCTTAGGGCACATGGGCTATCAGCCTGGTGTGGGTGCACCACCTCCACCGCCACAACCCCAGGAACCGAATTGGGTGAAGAGCCTTGCAGACCTTCGACCCACACATTTTAAGGGGGAGACCGATCCCGCCAAGCTTGAGGCGTATATCTCCGAGCTGGAGACCGCCTTCGAGACCCTTGACGTCCCTGCTGGGATCAAGGTGCGTCTAGCTGCGTTCTACCTGAAGGGGGCAGCAGGCGATTGGTGGAAGCTGGTGAGGGCCGAGCATGTGGCCAATCCAGAGTTCCGCTGGGAGCAGTACACCGCCTTGCTACGAGCAAAGTACTACCCCGCCCATGTCCAGACGAAGAAGCACTTGCAGTTGGATGCGCTTAAGCAGACCGACAAGATGACGGTGGACGAGTATTACTCAGAGTTCACCGCCTTGCTCCGTCTTCTAGGTCTTGGATATTCAGACCAGATACTGGTGGACCGCTTCTATGGCGGGCTTAGCCATCGACTCCGCTACGGCATGGGGCCGACGAGTTATACTACCTTGCAGGTAATGAGAACGTTTGAGATATGAGTAAGTAAATGAGAAAGATTTAGATTATGAAAAATAAGAGTGACTAATGCTGTGGAAAGCAGGAGTGCTATCATGCCGCTGCTAAGGTTGAGATAACCGTCCAGCTGAGGGACGAGGAGAATGCTAAGAGGAAGAGTGCCGGTAAGAGCACGGAGAACCAAGGGCAAGGTGGGTACAAGAAGCAGAAGTACCAGCCTCAGGCCCAAAAAATCAGAACCAAAAAGGGAAGGAGGAAAAGGAGAAGGCTCCGGAAGAGCCACTAAAGTTGACATATGCGTATGCAGCTACACCCCTGCGCTCAAGGGCGCCAAAGGGTAAGGGATTGATATTGAGTGAGTTATGAGACAACTAGTAACCGTTTGAGATATGAGTACTATTGCGAATGATCAGGATCTGAGACTGAAAAGGGAGCCGGTGGTGGCTACCAGCGACGCTACATCTGTAGGTGGTGTCACAAGGACCACCCCGGGCTCGATTGCAAGGGGAATAAGGTGGAATGCAATTACTGTGGGGTATACGGACACCGAGCATACGAGTGTTTTCGGAACCCCGCTAGCAGAGCCTATAGACCCGAGACTAGGGGCAAGGGCAAGACTGATCAGGGAGCTGGATCTGATAGTCAGAAGAGAGTGCAGCAAGCTGCAGACAAGAACCCACGAGTGACCCAGAAGTCGGGACCCACACTACACATGGTGGACCGGGACGATGAGCCTGAACCCTCATCGAGGCCAGGTACCGCTATGACCACTTAGTAATAAAAATACCTGCTTACCGCATTATCATGCATGTTTGGTGAATAATTGAGTTAAGTGAGAAAGAGATGAGATTAGAACTTAAGTAAGATATAACCTACTACCACTTTAGGAAGCTTCAACATCTGCTATCCAATACCATCTACACCTAACCCGGAGTACACCGACATCGAAACCGTAGACTTTCCAACCAAACAATGTCAGGTTATCCGCCCAGGTATGATTTTATTAAGGGGATACCTGACACCTGAGGCGCAAATAGCCATCATCAGGAAATGCAATCAGCTAGGAATGGGACCGGGAGGTTTTTATACACCGGAGTACCCAGGGGGAGCAAGGATGAAATTAAAGATGATGAGCTTAGGCAAGGATTGGAATCCATATGCCAAGACTTACCAAACCACGAGAATGCAAGATGGAGTCTCACCACCGGGGATACCCGAAGAGTTCCATCCAGTTATTACACAAGTGTGGAGATCGCTCAGTAGTTGGAAGCTGAACCGATTCCAGACATTCAAGCAGATATTTGCATTGTGAACTTCTACGAGAAAGATGGGCGACTTGGACTACACCAGGATAAGGACGAGACAACGGAGTCTCTCGAAAGAGGGATACCCGTAGTGTTTGGTCCATAGGAGATGACGCTGAATTTTTGTACGGCGAGCAGAAGCGTGCGGACCGTGCCAATAAGTTGATACTTAAGTCAGGGGATGTATTAGTTATGGAGGAGAGTCAAGGATGTTATACCATGGGATTAAGAGAATCAAGCTGAATACAGCACCATCAGTAGTGATTAATGCGACGCATATGAAACCAGGGAGATTAAACCTAACCTTTAGACAATATTAGACATGTAATGTTAGAATGAGATGAGGAATGAGATGTAAGATTGAAGCACATGTTGTAAACAGGATGGTTATGAATAAAATAACAGTGTTGTTCATATAAATTGTTATGACTCTTGTTTATACCATCAATACTCATGAAGCTTATGAACACGATTATCATGGACTCGGTACGGAAGGTGCGCTAAGCATACTTACAGAGGCACAGCCGACGCCAGCGGCACTATCCTCACCGGCACCTTTCCGATTAATGGGATTGAGGCATCAGTTCTCTTCGACTCAGGGGCCTCGCATACCTTTGTCTCGACATTTTGCGAGAAGGTTGGGGCTAGACGCTGATGAGCTACCCGACTTCACGGTTACGCTCCCGTCTAAGGAGAAGGTTCGTTGCACTCGCTACTACCGAGGAGCCATTGTCAGAATTAAGGGGGAAGACTTTCCAGTCAGTTTTATTGAGTTCAGGGAGTTAGGATTTGATGTTATCTTCGGGATGAACTGGTTGGAGTGGCACAAGGGTCGTATCCTCTACGCCGAGCATAGATTGCTGCTCAGGAGTCCGTCTGGGGTAACAATATCATACCGCCAGAGGCCCAGAGAGCCTTCGACTAAGATCATCACCGCCATGGCAATGTATAAGGAATTGAGGAGAAAGGAAGAAGTGTACCTCTGCTATGTACAAGACATAGAGAGAGACCCCGAGTTCGACCCGACTTACCGGTAGTGTCGGAGTTCCCCGATCTATTTCCACGGGAACTGCCCGGCATGCCACCCACTCGGGAGTAGAGTTCACCATCGAGCTGCTACCTGGTACCGGACCGATAGCCAAAGCACCATACCGTATGGCTCCGGCAGAAATGATTGAGTTAAAGGAACAGTTGAAAGATTTGTTGGATAAGGGATTTATTAGACCAAGTGTATCACCATGGGGAGCGCCAGTTCTCTTCGTGAAGAAGAAGGACGGTAGCCTCCGCCTCTGCATCGACTACAGAGAGTTGAATGCAGTGACAGTGAAGAATAAGTATCCACTACCCCGCATTGACGACCTGTTCGATCAGTTGAAGGGAGCATCTGTGTTTTCCAAGATTGATCTCAGATCGGGGTATCATCAGATAGCCATTAAGGAGGGAGACATTGAGAAAATGGCATTCCGGACACGATACGGCCACTATGAATTTACAGTGATGTCGTTCGGTTTGTCGAACGCACCGGCAAAGTTTATGGATCTGATGAACCGCTTGTTCCGGGAACAGCTGGACAAGTCGGTGTGGTGGTTTATTGATGATATTTTGATATATTCGAAATCGAAGACTGAGCATGAGGAACACTTGAGGAGAGTATTGGAGATATTGAGGGAGAACCAGCTATATGCTAAGTTCTCCAAGTGTGAGTTTTGGCTTGACCAGGTCTCTTTCCTAGGTCATGTCATCTCAGATGCTGGGATCTCGTGGATCCAGCAAAGATTGATGCCGTACGTACTTGGCCAAGGCCGAAGACTGTTACCGACATCCGGAGCTTTCTCGGTCTGGCAGGTTACTACAGGAGGTTTGTTAGGGATTTCAGCAAGGTGCAAAACCGATGACCAGTCTGATGAAGAAAGATGCACCGTTCTTATGGACGGCTGACTGTGAGAGATCATTTCAGAGTTTAAAAGACTCATGACCACTGCACCGGTTCTGACCATTCCAGACGGTACGAGGGCTTTGAGGTTTACTGTGATGCATCCGGCAGAGGGCTGGGTTGCGTGCTCATGCAACATGGCAAGGTGGTGGCATATGCCTCACGCCAGTTGAAGAAACATGAGAAGAACTACCCCACACATGATTTAGAATTGGGAGCTGTAGTCTTCGCTTTGAAGATATGACACCATTACTTATACGGGGTTAGTGTGACGATCTACACCGATCATAAGAGCCTAAGATACATATTTACTCAAAAGGAGTTGAATCTCAGACAGAGGAGATGGTTGGAATTCTTGAAAGACTATGACATTGACCTCCAATACAAAGAGGGAAAGGCCAATGTTGTACGGACGCCCTGAGCCGTCGAGCACACTCACTCCATTCGCTAGTTTCTTTCTCCAGCTTGGTTGATGAGGTGCGAGAGGCTCAGAGGACAGATGAGTATATGAGAGAGGTCAGACAGAAGCTGACAGATGGTACTTTTGAAGGTCAGAAATATGATTTCAGACTTCACGACGATGATCTGATCAGACTTAAGGGCCGGTTATGCATACCACGGGGCAACACGGATCTGAAAGACCGTATTTAGAGAATCACACTGTTCTTCAGTTTCCATCCATCCGGGAGCCTCTAAGATGTATAAAGACATGAAGAGATATTTCTGGTGGTCGGGGATGAAGACAGATGTTACCGAGTTCGTCTTGAGGTGTCTCACATGCCAGAAGGTAAAATTCGAGCACCGACGACCGGGCGGAATGGTACAGTCGATGCCAGTTCCGGAGTGGAAGTTCCATGATATCTCCATGGACTTTGTAGTTGGACCCCACCTGCTAGGGGAGGTCTCAACATGATATGGGTGGTGGTGGATCGCCTTACCAAAGTAGCCCGATTCATACCGATGAAGGATACTTGGAAGGTGACCAAATTAGCTGAGTTGTTTGAGAAAGAAATAATGAGACATCACGGGATACCAAAGACCATAGTGTCAGATAGAGATACCAGATTCCTTTCGAGGTACTGGAGAGCTACTAGAGAAGCGTTGGGTACAAAACTGAAGTTGAGTACCGCGTTCCATCCTCAGACAGATGGTCAGACTGAGCGTACGATTCAGACACTCGAGGACATGCTGAGGGCGTGTGCCTTAGACTTCCAGGGCAGTTGGATTGACAGATTACATCTGATCGAGTTTTCATACAACAACAGCTATCACGCTTCGACCAAGATGGCACCTTTTCAAGCATTGTACGGTAGACCATGTCGTACACCGCTCTGCTGGGATGAGTCGAGTGAGACGGTCATTATAGGACTAGAATATTTAGAACAAGTTAAGGCTGAGGTTCTGCAAATCAGGGAGAACATGAAAGCTGCTCAAGATAGGCAGAAGTCGTATGCTGATGTTCGACGACGAGACCTGGAGTTCGCAGTGGGCGACCGGGTATTTCTGCGAGTTTCACCAATGAAGGGTGTATTCAGTTTGGGCAGAAGGGCAAATTAAGCCCGAAGTTTGTTGGTCCTTATGAGATTACGGAGCGGGTGGCCCGGTTGCTTACAGGTTGAATTTACCTGCTGAACTGGGTAAAGTGCATGATGTTTTTCATGTTTCACAGCTAAAGAAATACATGCACCACCCCTCCTATGTGTTAGAACCTGAGAGGTTGACCTTAGAACCGAATATGAGATCCGTGGAGACTCCTCAGAGAATCTTGGATAGTAAGACTAGGGACATCGCCATAAGTCAGTGCGACTGGTGAAGGTTCTCTGGTATAACCAGGATGTCGAAGAGGCCACATGGGAATTAGAGGATAAGATGAGGGTGAAGTACCCTTCTTTGTTTACTGACTAGATCATCTGTATAGGGTACGGGGCGTACCCCTTTTAAGGGGGGGTAGAGCTTCCTCGCTTTTGAGTTAGGAAACGAACTTGTTGTCGTTTGTTTGGTTGTTTAAGATGTAATTTTGTGTAAGTTGCTACACTTTGGTGATAAGTTTGAGTTATGTATAATACTTATGTATAGTATTTGTGATTGACCTTTGAGTCTTGTGATGTGTGTATGAGAATATAAGATGTGGTGTTAAGATTAAGAGAATTGAGTACCGTGAATGGTTAAGCATATATGTGAACTTTGGGGACAAAGTTTTTTTAAGGGGGGTAGATTGAAATACCCCAAACCTAGATATGGTATTTAAAGGATGAATTAAGGTATAAGAAGGCTAAATAATGCCCTAGAAACATTAAGAAACACTTTTAACCAAAGAAAATATAAGGAAACACCGAAAGAGCAGTTTAAGCAAAAACGTGCTCTAAGCTTGGAGAGACTTGGGTGAACACCCAAATATCATTCTAAGACCTTAGTAATATCCTAATGGTCATTTTAAGCCAATTACCAAAGAAAACCAAGCTCAAAAACAAGTTAAAACACAAATTGTGCTTTAAGGACTCTTAAAGCACATTTTTGAAAAATTGTCTTAGAAAGGGGTTTTAAGTGGCTAAATGCCCATGATTACTCCTTAATTAACATGTGTACTAATTAGTATCACATTAGGAAGTCTAAATCAATGGGAAATCAAAAATTTCACAATTATGTGCACTAGTTTGTGAATAGTAACCAAATAGTGCCTAGTTTAGTCTTTAATCAATTAAGTCTAATTAATTGGTCAAACAAGACCATGACCAGCCTAATTAATGAAGGGGGGGGGGTTTGTTAAGGGTGTGAGTCACCAAGAGTAGCCAATTAATGTTAGAAGAAAAAGAGAAAAATAAGTTGTTACTATTTGCTTTTAAGGAATCAAATATCTTATATGCCACCTCTCTCCTCCTTTCTTCATTCTTCATCTCCTCCATCGATTTTTCTTGCTCTCTTTCTTCTCTCTCACGTAAGAAGCAACCTCCATGCTAGCTCCACCTTCTTTTGCCCACATCTTGCTCATTTAAGCTCCAAAATCAAAACCAAGTACATATATCTCTTAGTTAGCTCAAGCTCTTCCTTTCTATCTTTTCAAAACTTCAAGAGCTCCATTTTGGTGCCAAGTCAAATCGCAATTAGAGGAGGAAACTCAAGCTTGGAGACTCCATTAGCTTCTCCATTCTCTTAAGGTAAAGAATATGTAAGAAAATCTAGGTTTCCATCATTTCTTCCCTTGTCGAAAATTTGTACTCATGGGACTCCATGTTTATGCCTTGTTCTAGCTTGTTTTCTACTCTCCAAAGGATAAAGGAGGTCCTTCTTGCTTCATATCCAAGCTTGTCTTGAGAAACCAAGGTAAAACAACCACCTTAATACCTTAAAGCACATTTTTAACCTAGGGTTTGTTCCTTAGGGTTAATGTATTATCTAGCACTCATTGGAGTCATTGGATATTGGTTAGAACATTGGCAAGGAGAACTTGGTTGGTGACCGAGATTGTTCAAGGAAAAAGTCTAAGGAGGAAAGTTTGTAAGCTTGTAAAAGAACAAGGTAAATTACTTACCTTAAGGTGTTTTATGGTTTAAGGGAATGTGATTTAGATATATGATGAGTTTAGTGTAGAGTTTACATTAGAAAAGGGCTATATATAACCAGGAGAAACAATGACTATGTTTGAGAACTTGTGACTAAGGAGCCAATGAGAAAAGAGATAGTCAAACAATGTTGAGATGAATTACAAGAAGCATTTTATTTCAATGGGAGCCTTGTTGTGTGTATTTGCAGGTTAAAGGCAAATATATGTGGAAATTCAGTGGTTAAGATTATTATCATTTAAGGGCCTAAGTGCCAAGCATTTTAAGTTTATACACTAATGATGATGTGGTAGTTTTGGTGTAAATTGTGTGTTAAGATGTTGTAATGAGAATTTCAGTGATCTTGGTTGTTTGATGGTGAAAAACCAAGTGTTTGGGTGTAATAATATACAAGAGAACCCATGGCAGAATTTAGAGAAGAACCTAAGTGTTTAAGATGTTCTAAGGAGATTTCACGACTAAGGAAATACTAGGAAGCTTTAGAGGTCTTGATGAAAAAGGGTGAGTTTAAGGTGTATAATGAGTTAGAATGACCTAGACATGATCATGGAGGATTTAGGGATCAAATGAATGTACTAGTGTATTTAGGACTTAGGCAAATGTTGGTAAACAACTAGGAAGGAAATGATGTGTTGATGGATGGAGGCACAAACTTGTGTAGAAACTTTAAGTAGTTGCATAAAAGAGTTTTAGATGGTGAAAGATGCTTGGGAGATGATGTTATGGTGGTGAGGAAGCATTTGGCATAGTGGTTATATTAGGTATGAACCACCACCTAGAAACCTAGTGAAAAACATTACAAGTGTTGGCATGATTACAAGGAAAATGCATAATGACTAAGGTGGATGTTGGTGAGTGATTTAATGTGTTTAGTGGCAGGCTTAAGGTGTATTTGAGGTGCCCAAATGAGGTTAGAACATACTAGGATATATGAGGTGAAGTTTGGAGTTGAATGGGAATTTAGAAACAAGGTTCTGGAGCCGACCGACCTTAGGGACCGGACCTGCAAGGTCGGTCGAGCTTAGTTTACACTACCGGGAAGAGTTTCTGGAATCGACCGAACTTGGGGACCGGACTTACAAGTTCGGTCGGGCTTGTATTTTGTGTACGAATTAAGTCTCTGGAATGGACCGACCTTGGGGACCGGACTTGCAAGGTCGGTCATGCCTAGAATTTTGTACGAGAATAGGTCTCTGGAATTGACCGAACTTGGGACCGGACTTGGCAAGTTCGGTCTGGCTTAAATTTCCCACGGGGGGAAAACTCTCGGGAATGGACCGACCTTGGGGACCGGACTTGCAAGGTCGGTCGGGGTAGAATTTTCAAACGGTAATATGTCCTGGAATGGACCGACCTTGGGTAAGGTCGGTCGGTAAGATCGGTCGAGCCAAAAATACAAAAAAAAGAAATTTTAAATTCTAAAGATGATAATTGGTTGGTAGTAAGGTATGCCATTGGTAGGGTAGTAATGATTAGGGACCTAAGAACCTAAGGAATTAAGTAAGTTGAGTATAAACCTTAATGTTAAAGTTAAGCTTATAAGGTTAAGTGGCAAAGACTTAAGAGGCTATTGAATGGGAATCTTTAGGGACTAAGTGAGTTAAGTAAGGTGCAAATAACTAATGGCCTAAAAATGAATCAATGTTTTAGGTTTGTGAATTGGGACGCCGGAGAAGGTTAAACAAACGACAGGCGACGGTGAACGGTACAATCTTTCTTGTGACCTGCTTGCTAACGAGGTGTCCCTCGGCTTGTGTGCTATCTGTTTAATTGCTATGACTAAGACAAGATAAAGCATGAAACCGGTTATATTTGTTCTCGTTGTGAATGTGTTTTCTTTACACTAACCCGCAAGACTTGAGATTGTTACTAACTAAGTTTAGTACTTACTAAGTTATAGATAAGAGTTAAGTATTGGTGACTGTTGGTTAATACCCGTTAAGGTTTAACTAACACATGGTGTGTAAGGTTTTTACTAACTGGAACTTGAGTGAGGAACCCGGGACTGACTCCGGTCATGCATGCTAAGGAAGGGGGACGGTATCTGAATCAGATCCGCCCTCCGCTTAAGGACTTGTCTTCGGACTTGTTGCCTAGGGCCGGTTGCCGGCTCAGCTACACTGGACTCCCGTCCAAGGTAGGTGGCATTAAGATGGTGCGGTAGGATCACCTAAATCCTAGGTTTGAGATTAAGCTACAACCATTTCCTTTCTAGGAACGGTTTGTATATTGAGATTAAGATAAGGTTAAGACTGAGGTAAGATAAGGAACTGAGGATAAGGAAATCAGGACTAAGGAGGGGGTTACTAACCCGCTTGATAAGGGAACGCTTGTGTCGTTCATTGTGTGTGAACTATGTATGTTCATCTGTGGATTGTTGTTTATTGCACTTCATATCATTTGTGTACTTAATCAATTTCCATGCTATCGACAATTAGTCGTCGTAGCCCCGTTAGCTTGGGGGCCATGAGAGGGAGTACCAGCATTCGTGCTGACCCCCTTTGGGGGCTGTTTTTACACTTGCAGGTAAGAGGCCCATGAAGTCACTCCACGAGAGTAGGAGCGGTTAGACTTAGGATGGGTTTTTATTGAGTACGGGTTGCGCTTGTGCTCCCGTCTGTTTATATTGAAATTGATGTAAGTTTGTGACTATGACTTAGATACTTAAACTCGGTTGGTTGGTGGTATTTTGGATGGTGATGTTTTGGTCGGTTGTTTACTTTGGATAAGCGTTGTAAATTGAGAAGGCCGGTATATTCTAACGATCAGACCGTGGCAAGGTCCCGGTGTTTGTTATTTCCGCTGCGACGAATTCGATTAAGTGTTAAGTTTTGCGATAACCACGATTGGCTTTGGATGTGGTGTTACAAAAAGTGGTATCAGAGCGTAGTTACGCTTTGATCAAGAAATACCGGACATAAGAAACCACCGAGTTAGGATATATGTTAAGAAATAAGTGACGGGTTAAGGGTGTGAGCTGCTAGTGTGAGTAGAGTCAGATGACCACTAATAAGTGTGGATCGTCTTTACCGTCTACGGACGTTATAAATTCGTTAACCGAAACAGTGGTGGATACGAATCTAATGTGAGTTATGATTGTTCAGATGTCAGGAAGGAGAGGCCGAGGCCGTGGTCGAGGCGACGAGACTGAGATACCGGAGGGGCAGACGATTGTAGAGATCGTAGCAGCCGCCTTAGGGCACATGGGCTATCAGCCTGGTGTGGGTGCACCACCTCCACCGCCACAACCCCGGGAACCGAATTGGGTGAAGAGCCTTGCAGACCTTCGACCCACACCTTTTAAGGGGGAGACTCATCCCGCCAAGCTTGAGGCGTATATCTCCGAGCTGGAGACCGCCTTCGAGACCCTTGATGTCCCTGCTGGGATCAAGGTGCGTCTAGCTGCGTTCTACCTGAAGGGGGCAGCAGGCGATTGGTGGAAGCTGGTGAGGGCCGAGCATGTGGCCAATCCAGAGTTCCGCTGGGAGCAGTACACCGCCTTGCTACGAGCAAAGTACTACCCCGCCCATGTCTAGACGAAGAAGCACTTGCAGTTGGATGCGCTTAAGCAGACCGACAAGATGACGGTGGACGAGTATTACTCAGAGTTCATCGCCTTGCTCCGTCTTCTGCTAGGTCTTGGATATTCAGACCAGATACTGGTGGACCGCTTCTATGGCGGGCTTAGCCATCGACTCCGCTACGGCATGGGGCCGACGAGTTATACTACCTTGTAGGTAATGAGAACGTTTGAGATATGAGTAAGTAAATGAGAAAGATTTAGATTATGAAAAATAAGAGTGACTAATGCTGTGGAAAGCAGGAGTGCTATCATGCCGCTGCTAAGGTTGAGATAACTGTCCAGCTGAGGGACGAGGAGAATGCTAAGAGGAAGAGTGTCGGTAAGAGCACGGAGAACCAAGGGCAAGGTGGGTACAAGAAGCAGTAGTACCAGCCTCAGGCCCAGAAAAATCAGAACCAAAAAGGGAAGGAGGAAAAGGAGAAGGCTCCGGAAGAGCCACTAAAGTTGACATATGCGTATGCAGCTACACCCTTGCGCTCAAGGGCGCCAAAGGGTAAGGTATTGATATTGAGTGAGTTATGAGACAACTAGTAACCGTTTGAGATATGAGTACTAATATTGCGAATGATCAGGATCTGAGACTGAAAAGGGAGCCGGTGGTGGCTACCAGCGATGCTACATCTGTAGGTGGTGTCACAAGGACCACCCCGGGCTCGATTGCAAGGGGAATAAGGTGGAATGCAATTACTGTGGGGTATACGGACACCGAGCATACGAGTGTTTCCGGAACCCCGCTAGCAGAGCCTATAGACCCGAGACTAGGGGCAAGGGCAAGACTGATCAGGGAGCTGGATCTGATAGTCAGAAGAGAGTGCAGCAAGCTGCAGACAAGAACCCACGGGTGACCCAGAAGTCGGGACCCACACTACACATGGTGGACCGGGGCGATGAGCCTGAACCCTCATCGAGGCCAGGTACCGCTATGACCACTTAGTAATAAAATTACCTGCTTACCGCATTATCATGCATGTTTGGTGAATAATTGAGTTAAGTGAGAATGAGATGAGATTAGAACTTAAGTAAGATATAACCTACTACCACTTTAGGAAGCTTCAACATCTACTATCCAATACCATCTACACCTAACCCGGAGTACACCGACATCGAAACCGTAGACTTTCCAACCAAACAATGTCAGGTTATCCGCCCAGGTATGATTTTATTAAGGGGATACCTGACACCGAGCGCAAATAGCCATCATCAGGAAATGCAATCAGCTAGGAATGGGACCGGGAGGTTTTTATACACCGGAGTACCCAGGGGGAGCAAGGATGAAATTAAAGATGATGAGCTTAGGCAGGATTGGAATCCATATGCCAAGACTTACCAAACCAGAGAATGCAAGATGGAGTCTCACCACCGGGGATACCCGAAAGAGTTCCATCCCTTACTACACAAGTCGTGGAGATCGCTCAGCAGTTGGAAGCTGAACCGATTCCAGACATTCAAGCAGATATTTACATTGTGAACTTCTACGAGAAAGATGGGCGACTTGGACTACACCAGGATAAGGATGAGACAACGGAGTCTCTCGAAAGAGGGATACCCGTAGTATCTTGGTCCATAGGAGATGACGCTGAATTTTTGTACGGCGAGCAGAAGCGTGCGGACCGTGCCAATAAGTTGATACTTAAGTCAGGGGATGTATTAGTTATGGGAGGAGAGTCAAGGATGTTATACCATGGGATTAAGACAATCAAGCTGAATACAGCACCGTCAGCAGTGATTAATGCGACGCATATGAAACCAGGGAGATTAAACCTAACCTTTAGACAATATTAGACATGTAATGTTAGAATGAGATGAGGAATGAGATGTAAGATTGAAGCACATGTTGTAAACAGGATGGTTATGAATAAAATAACAGTGTTGTTCATATAAATTGTTATGACTCTTGTTATACCATCAATACTCATGAAGCTTATGAACACGATTAGATCATGGACTCGGTACGGAAGGTGCGCTAAGCATACTTACAGAGGCACAAGCCGACGCCAGCGGCACTATCCTCACCGGCACCTTTCCGATTAATGGGATTGAGGCATCAGTTCTCTTCGACTCAGGGGCCTCGCATACCTTTGTCTCGACATCTTTTGCGAGAAGGTTGGGGCTAGACGCTGATGAGCTACCCAACTTCACGGTTACGCTCCCGTCTAAGGAGAAGGTTCGTTGCACTCGCTACTACCGAGGAGCCATTGTCAGAATTAAGGGGGAAGACTTTCCAGTCAGTTTTATGAGTTGAGGGAGTTAGGATTTGATGTTATCTTCGGGATGAACTGGTTGGAGTGGCACAAGGGTCGTATCCTCTACGCCGAGCATAGATTGCTGCTCAGGAGTCCGTCTGGGGTAACAATATCATACCGCCAGAGGCCCAGAGAGCCTTCGACAAGATCATCACCGCCATGGCAATGTATAAGGAATTGAGGAGAAAGGAAGAAGTGTACCTCTGCTATGTACAAGACATAGAGAGAGACCCCGAGTTCGACCCCAACTTACCGGTAGTGTTGGAGTTCCCCGATCTATTTCCATGGGAACTGCCCGGCATGCCACCCACTCGGGAGGTAGAGTTCACCATCGAGCTGCTACCTGGTACCGGACCGATAGCCAAAGCACCATACCGTATGGCTCCGGCAGAAATGATTGAGTTAAAGGAACAGTTGAAAGATTTGTTGGATAAGGGATTTATTAGACCAAGTGTATCACCATGGGGAGCGCCAGTTCTCTTCGTGAAGAAGAAGGACGGTAGCCTCCGCCTCTGCATCACTACAGAGAGTTGAATGCAGTGACAATGAAGAATAAGTATCCACTACCCCGCATTGACGACCTGTTCGATCAGTTGAAGGGAGCATCTGTGTTTTCCAAGATTGATCTCAGATCGGGGTATCATCAGATAGCCATTAAGGAGGGAGACATTGAGAAAATGACATTCCGGACACGATACGGCCACTATGAATTTACAGTGATGTCGTTCGGTTTGTCGAACGCACCGGCAAAGTTTATGGACCTGATGAACCGCTTGTTCCGGGAACAGCTGGACAAGTCGGTTGTGGTGTTTATTGATGATATTTTGATATATTCGAAATCGAAGACTGAGCATGAGGAACACTTGAGGAGAGTAGTGGAGATATTGAGGGAGAACCAGCTATATGCTAAGTTCTCCAAGTGTGAGTTTTGGCTTGACCAGGTCTCTTTCCTAGGTCATGTCATCTCGGATGCTGGGATCTCGGTGGATCCAGCAAAGATTGATGCCATACGTACATGGCCAAGGCCGAAGACTGTTACCGACATCCGGAGCTTTCTCGGTCTGGCAGGTTACTACAGGAGGTTTGTTAGGGATTTCAGCAAGGTCGCAAAACCGATGACCAGTCTGATGAAGAAAGATGCACCGTTCTTATGGACGGCTGACTGTGAGAGATCATTTCAGAGTTTAAAAGACTCACTGACCACTGCACCGGTTCTGACCATTCCAGACGGTATAGAGGGCTTTGAGGTTTACTGTGATGCATCCGGCAGAGGGCTGGGTTGCGTGCTCATGCAACATGGCAAGGTGGTGGCATATGCCTCACGCCAGTTGAAGAAACATGAGAAGAACTACCCCACACATGATTTAGAATTGGGAGCTGTAGTCTTCGCTTTGAAGATATGACGCCGTTACTTTACGGGGTTAGTGTGACGATCTACACCGATCATAAGAGCCTAAGATACATATTTACTCAGAAGGAGTTGAATCTCAGACAGAGGAGATGGTTGGAATTCTTGAAAGACTATGACATTGACCTCCAATACAAAGAGGGAAAGGCCAATGTTGTAGCGGACGCCCTGAGCCGTCGAGCACACTCACTCCATTCGCTAGTTTCTTTCTCCAGCTTGGTTGTTGAGGTGCGAGAGACTCAGAGGACAGATGAGTATATGAGAGAGGTCAGACAGAAGCTGACAGATGGTACTTTTGAAGGTCAGAAATATGATTTCAGACTTCACGACGATGATCTGATCAGACTTAAGGGCCGGTTATGCATACCACGGGGCAACACGGATCTGAAAGACCGTATACTTAGAGAATCACACTGTTCTTCAGTTTCCATCCATCCGGGAGCCTCTAAGATGTATAAAGACATGAAGAGATACTTCTGGTGGTCGGGATGAAGACAGATGTTACCAAGTTCGTCTTGAGGTGTCTCACATGCCAGATGGTAAAATTCGAGCACCGACGACCGGGCAGAATGGTACAGTCGATGCCAGTTCCGGAGTGGAAGTTCCATGATATCTCCATGGACTTTGTAGTTGGACTCCCACCTGCTAGGGGAGGTCTCAACATGATATGGGTGGTGGTGGATCGCCTTACCAAAGTAGCCCGATTCATACCAATGAAGGATACTTGGAAGGTGACCAAATTAGCTGAGTTGTTTGAGAAAGAAATAATGAGACATCACGGGATACCAAAGACCATAGTGTTAGATAGAGATACCAGATTCCTTTCGAGGTACTGGAGAGCTACTAGAGAAGCGTTGGGTACAGAACTGAAGTTGAGTACCGCGTTCCATCCTCAGACAGATGGTCAGACTGAGCGTACAATTCAGACACTTGAGGACATGCTGAGGGCGTGTGCCTTAGACTTCCAGGGCAGTTGGATTGACAGATTACATCTGATCGAGTTTTCATACAACAACAGCTATCACGCTTCGACCAAGATGGCACCTTTTCAAGCATTGTACGGTAGACCATGTCGTACACCGCTCTGCTGGGATGAGTCGAGTGAGACGGTCATTATAGGACTAGAATATTTAGAACAAGTTAAGGCTGAGGTTCAGCAAATCAGGGAGAACATGAAAGCCGCTCAAGATAGGCAGAAGTCGTATGCTGATGTTCGACGACGAGACCTGGAGTTCGCAGTGGGCGACCGGGTATTTCTGCGAGTTTCACCAATGAAGGGTGTATTCAGGTTTGGGCAGAAGGGCAAATTAAGCCCGAAGTTTGTTGGTCCTTATGAGATTACGGAGCGGGTGGGCCCGGTTGCTTACAGGTTGAATTCACCTGCTGAACTGGGTAAAGTGCATGATGTTTTTCATGTTTCACAGCTAAAGAAATACATGCACCACCCCTCCCATGTGTTAGAACC
Organism: Limonium bicolor; assembly: GCA_023374045.1. Classification (NCBI taxonomy): domain Eukaryota; kingdom Viridiplantae; phylum Streptophyta; class Magnoliopsida; order Caryophyllales; family Plumbaginaceae; genus Limonium; species Limonium bicolor. The sequence continues at coordinate 204,902,212 of CM041779.1, read as the reverse complement.
TGAGAGGTTGACCTTAGAACCGAATATGAGATCCGTGGAGACTCCTCAGAGAATCTTGGATAGTAAGACTAGGGACATCGCCATAAGTCAGTGCGACTGGTGAAGGTTCTCTGGTATAACCAGGATGTCGAAGAGGCCACGTGGGGATTAGAGGATAAGATGAGGGTGAAGTACCCTTCTTTGTTTACTGACTAGATCGTCTGTATAGGGTACGGGGCGTACCCCTTTTATGGGGGGTAGAGCTTCCTCGCTTTTGAGTTAGGAAACGAACTTGTTATCGTTTGTTTGGTTGTTTAAGATGTAATTTTGTGTAAGTTGCTACACTTTGGTGATAAGTTTGAGTTATGTATAATACTTATGTATAGTATTTGTGATTGACCTTTGAGTGATGTGTGTATGAGAATATAAGATGTGGTGTAAAGATTAAGAGAATTGAGTACCGTGAATGGTTAAGCATATATGTGAACTTTGGGGACAAAGTTTTTTTAAAGGGGGTAGATTGAAATACCCCAAACCTAGATATGGTATTTAAAGGATGAATTAAGGTATAAGAAGGCTAAATAATGCCCTAGAAACATTAAGAAACACTTTTATCCAAAGAAAATATAAGGAAACACCGAAAGAGCAGTTTAAGCAAAAACGTGCTCTAAGCTTGGAGAGACTTGGGTGAACACCCAAATATCATTCTAAGACCTTAGTAATATCCTAATGGTCATTTTAAGCCAATTACCAAAGAACACCAAGCTCAAAAACAAGTTAAAACACAAATTGTGCTTTAAGGACTCTTAAAGCACATTTTTGAAAAATTGTCTTAGAAAGGGGTTTTAAGTGGCTAAATGCCCATGATTACTCCTTAATTAACATGTGTACTAATTAGTATCACATTAGGAAGTCTAAATCAATGGGAAATAAAAAATTTCACAATTATGTGCACTAGTTTGTGAATAGTAACCAAATAGTGCCTAGTTTAGTCTTTAATCAATTAAGTCTAATTAATTGGTCAAACAAGACCATGACCAGCCTAATTAATGAAGGGGTCCGGTTTGTTAAGGGTGTGAGTCACCAAGAGTAGCCAATTAATGTTAGAAGAAAAAGAGAAAAATAAGTTGTTACTATTTGCTTTTAAGGAATCAAATATCTTATATGCCATCTCTCTCCTCCTTTCTTCATTCTTCATCTCCTCCATCGATTTTTCTTGCTCTCTTTATTCTCTCTCACGTAAGAAGCAACCTCCATGCTAGCTCCACCTTCTTTTGCCCACATCTTGCTCATTTAAGCTCCAAAATCAAAACCAAGTACATATATCTCTTAGTTAGCTCAAGCTCTTCCTTTCTATCTTTTCAAAACTTCAAGAGCTCCATTTTGGTGCCAAGTCAAATCGCCATTAGAGGAGGAAACTCAAGCTTGGAGACTCCATTAGCTTCTCCATTCTCTTCAGGTAAAGAATATGTAAGAAAATCTAGGTTTCCATCATTTCTTCCCTTGTCCGAAAATTTGTACTCATGGGACTCCATGTTTATGCCTTGTTCTAGCTTGTTTTCTACTCTCCAAAGGATAAAGGAGGTCCTTCTTGCTTCACATCCAAGCTTGTCTTGAGAAACCAAGGAAAAACAACCACCTTAATACCTTAAAGCACATTTTTAACCTAGGGTTTGTTCCTTAGGGTTAATGTATTATCTAGCACTCATTGGAGTCATTGGATATTGGTTAGAACATTGGCAAGGAGAACTTGGTTGGTGACCGAGATTGTTCAAGGAAAAAGTCTAAGGAGGAAAGTTTGTAAGCTTGTAAAAGAACAAGGTAAATTACTTACCTTAAGGTGTTTTATGGTTTAAGGGAATGGGATTTAGATATGTGATGAGTTTAGTGTAGAGTTTACATTAGAAAAGGGCTATATATAACCAGGAGAAACAATGACTATGTTTGAGAACTTGTGACTAAGGAGCCAATGAGAAAAGAGATAGTCAAACAATGTTGAGATGAATTACAAGAAGCATTTTATTTCAATGGGAGCCTTGTTGTGTGTATTTGCAGGTTAAAGGCAAATATATGTGGAAATTCAGTGGTTAAGATTATTGTCATTTAAGGGTCTAAGTGCCAAGCATTTTAAGTTTATACACTATATGATGATGTGGTATAGTTTTAGTGTAAATTGTGTGTTAAGATGTTGTAATGAGAATTTGAGTGATCTTGGTTGTTTGATGGTGAAAAACCAAGTGTTTGGGTGTAATAATATACTAGAGAACCCATGGCAGAATTTAGAGAAGAACCTAAGTGTTTAAGATGTTCTAAGGAGATTTCATGACTAAGGAAATACTAGGAAGCTTTAGAGGTTGTCTTGATGAAAAAGGGTGAGTTTAAGGTGTATAATGAGTTAGAATGACCTGGACATGATCATGGAGGATTTAGGGATCAAATGAATGTACTAGTGTATTTAGGACTTAGGCAAATGTTGGTAAACAACTAGGAAGGAAATGATGTGTTGATGGATGGAGGCACAAACTTGTGTAGAAACTTTAAGTAGTTGCATAAAAGAGTTTTAGATGGTGAAAGATGCTTGGGAGATGATGTTATGGTGGTGAGGAAGCATTTGGCATAGTGGTTATATTAGGTATGAACCACCACCTAGAAACCTAGTGAAAAACATTACAAGTGTTGGCATGATTACAAGGAAAATGCATAATGACTAAGGTGGATGTTGGTGAGTGATTTAATGTGTTTAGTGGCAGGCTTAAGGTGTATTTGAGGTGCCCAAATGAGGTTAGAACATACTAGGATATATGAGGTGAAGTTTGGAGTTGAATGGGAATTTAGAAACAAGGTTCTGGAGCCGACCGACCTTAGGGACCGGACCTGCAAGGTCGGTCGAGCTCAGTTTACACTTCCGGGAAGAGTTTCTGGAATCGACCAAACTTGGGGCCCGGACTTACAAGTTCGGTCGGGCTTGTATTTTGTGTACGAATTAAGTCTCTGGAATGGACCGACCTTGGGGACCGGACTTGCAAGGTCGGTCATGCCTAGAATTTTGTACGAGAATAGGTCTCTGGAATCGACCGAACTTGGGACCGGACTTGGCAAGTTCGGTCTGGCTTAAATTTCCCACGGGGGAAAACTCTCGGGAATGGACCGACCTTGGGGATCGGACTTGCAAGGTCGGTCGGGGTAGAATTTTCAAACGGTAATATGTCCTGGAATGGACCGACCTTGGGTAAGGTCGGTCGGTAAGATCGGTCAAGCCAAAAATACAAAAAAAAAAGAAATTTTAAATTCTAAAGATGATAATTGGTAGTAAGGTATGCCATTGGTAGGGTAGTAATGATTAGGGACCTAAGAACCAAAGGAATTAAGTTAAGTTGAGTATAAACCTTAATGTTAAAGTTAAGCTTATAAGGTTAAGTGGCAAAGACTTAAGAGGGTATTGAATGGGAATCTTTAGGGACTAAGTGAGTTAAGTAAGGTGTAAATAACTAATGGCCTAAAAATGAATCAATGTTTTAGGTTTGTGAATTGGGACCCCGGAGAAGGTTAAACAAACGACAAGCGACGGTGAACGGTACAATCTTTCTTGTGACCTGCTTGCTAACGAGGTGTCCCTCGGCTTGTGTGCTATCTGTTTAATTGCTATGACTAAGACAAGATAAAGCATGCAACCGGTTATATTTGTTCTCGTTATGAATGTGTTTTCTTTACACTAACCCGCGAGACTTGAGATTGTTACTAACTAAGTTTAGTACTTACTGAGTTAAGGATAAGAGTTAAGTATTGGTGACTGTTGGTTAATACCCGTTAAGGTTTAACTAACACATGGTGTGTAAGGTTTTTACTAACTGGAACTTGAGTGAGGAACCCGGGACTAACTCTGGTCATGCATGCTAAGGAAGGGGGACGGTATCTGAATCAGATCCGCCCTCCGCTTAAGGACTTGTCTTCGGACTTGTTGCCTAGGGCCGGTTGCTGGCTCAGCTACACTGGACTCCCGTCCAAGGTAGGTGGCATTAAGATGGTGCGGTAGGATCACCTAAATCCTAGGTTTGAGATTAAGCTACAACCATTTCCTTTCTAGGAACGGTTTGTATACTGAGATTAAGATAAGGTTAAGACTGAGGTAAGATAAGGAACTGAGGATAAGGAAATCAGGACTAAGGAGGGGGTTACTAACCCGCTTGATAAGGGAACGCTTGTGTCGTTCATTGTGTGTGAACTATGTATGTTCATCTGTGGATTGTTGTTTATTGCACTTCATATCATGCTTGTGTACTTAATCAATTTCCATGCTATCGACAATTAGTCGTCGTAGCCCCGTTAGCTTGGGGGCCATGAGAGGGAGTACCAGCATTCGTGTTGACCCCCTTGGGGGCTGTTTTTACACTTGCAGGTAAGAGGCCCATGAAGTCACTCCACGAGAGTAGGAGCGGTTAGACTTAGGATGGGTTGTTTATTTTGAGTACGGGTTGCGCTTGTGCTCCCGTCTGTTTATATTGAAATTGATGTAAGTTTGTGACTATGACTTAGATACTTAAACTCGGTTGGTTGGTGGTATTTTGGATGGTGATGTTTTGGTCGGTTGTTTACTTTGGATAAGCGTTGTAAATTGAGAAGGCCGGTATATTCTAACGATCAGACCGTGACAAGGTCCCGGTGTTTGTTATTTCCGCTGCGACGAATTCGATTAAGTGTTAAGTTTTGCGATAACCATGATTGGCTTTGGACGGGGTGTTACAGAAACTTTCGAAAGTGGAAGAACTATGAGATTGAGAGGAGAAGGTTAAGTGAAACCAAGTGCTTCTACTCACCCTTTTTGCCAAATGATAGACAATCGAAACTGTAGGAAAGAGGGAGCGGAAGCAATATATAAACAGGCGAACTGCGGGTAGAACGATGGTGGGTTTCGTGGGTGTTTTGTGATGGTTCCGGCGAGCGATTGTGTGGTACTGGTCTTCCTTGTTTCTCGGGTTTGAACTCGGGGAAGAACAAAGAGCACAGAGGATCGAACAACAGGAATAGAAATGGGGATTAACGCCGGATTAACAAAAAACGTCCCTGATACTGTAGGGTTTTTTGAGAGTTTTATAATGGGGGAGTAGACAAATGTAAAACTAGGGTTTTACTAGATAACTATGGGCTTTATTTGATAATGGGTTTCCAAAAAAGAAGAGACAAGCCTGGTCAGATTCGGCCATGTTTGGGCCAAGTGAGAGCAAGGCCTCTGATTCCTAAAATATAGGACAAGTTTAGTCTTCCCTAAGACTCAAACTCACAACCTCTAGCATACCCCCTGGCATGCTTCTACCGGTTAAACTATGATGGAATTCAGTAATTGAAACGAGCAAATACAACAAGAATCAAGCTGCAAGCTGAAGTAAAATAAAGAAAATGCCTTACCGCTTATATCAAGGATCGAACCCAAGACTAATGGGTTGTGTGATGAGTACCTCAACCAGTTGTGCTTGGTCAAATTCCAACATACATGTGAGAAAAATAATATAATCGCCCTAATTTCGACTAGATAAATCTTCTAAAAAGAAGTTACATAAAGTATACGATAAAATGAAAAGATTAATCTAATGGTATGAAATTATGGAATATAACTAAAAATAAGGTTCAAAACATAATGTGGTATAAACAAAGGGAATAACATAATAACATGTACATGAAATAATAAAATAGCACGGGGATTAAATGTCGGTGAATGTGATAAAATGAAAAATGAATCAATTATGTATAAGTGGTCAAATATACCAACGTGAATAAAGAAAATAGTGGTAAATCGTACATAAAATGATAAAAATAATACTACAAAAATGATGACAAAATAAGAAGTAAATGCTAGAGGATAATGAAAGGTAGCAATGAATGTGAAAAAATAAAAATAAGTAACAAAATGAAAATAAAAGATAACTGAATAAATAAACAAATAAGCAATAATAAGATAAGTAAATAAAACAAAAGGGATGGGTTTAAAACCGTATTTTCGTTGGAAATTCATTTTTGAAGAATTGTGTTTTTTGTGAAATGCATTGAAAAATGATTTAAGAATTTTGTCATGAAATCATGGTTATGTTTTGGCACGCACGTTAATGCGTTTTGAAAAGAAAGGTGATGACCCCTCTTATTTATTTATTATTTTGGAATTTGCTTTATGGGGTGAGAATTTTTGGTGTCTACTATCGCGACAAAGTACACTTCGATAGTAGTTTTCTACTCTACTGTCTGGGGGTATGGCAAGTGCCACATACCTTCCGCTCAATAATTATACCGATCGTGATAGCCCAAGAGGAGAGTCCACATAGGAATTGCCCCCAGGGTCATTTCGTAAGGTCTGCATGGTTGATGACTCCCCACTCCCCCTGTCTATCCGCAGTGGTTCTTTATAGAAATCCAAACATGTTGACTTGGATTCATCAAATACAATCTGGTAGATAGTTGGAACAACGTTGTAACTTAGTTTTTCTTTAACCTAGTTGTTGTAACTTAGTCTTTCTTTAACTTAGTTGATGTAACTTAGTTTTTCTTTAACTTTGAAATACCCCAAATCTAATTAACACTATAAAACCATTATATAATGAAATTTAATCTAAGGATAAATCATTTCACGTACGCATGCAAACACATGCATGCAAACGTTACGTAAAAAATAGTCGTTCACCATCAAAACGCTAAAACGCCATAGAAACATGCGATTAAGCGTGACCTTGTATGACCTTATAAAACTCAAACCAAATGGTCATACCCTCATTATATGACTATACCAACATAGTCCCCAGGCTATACTTAGTTAAGAACGCAAAGTGCCCGGGAATGCTCACGCACGCCCCTTAAAGCACGAAAAACCTGGAAACACCCGAAAATACTTTATAAGATGGGTTAAAGAATTACACTTCATTCCAAATGCACCATAACACTTCATTAGACATATAAGATGAAGTCCTCATGCTACATTTTCAATTTAACGCAAAGCGCTCGGAGGTTCCCGTTAGGGGCCCCATAAACCTGAAATGACCCAGAGAAGTGCCGAGGTGGCACAAACTGCTATATAATTCATTCTTAGAGTTCCTAACATCATTATTCATCATTCTAAAGATAACCCTAGAGCTAGTTTTTCAAAATCCAACAAAATCCTCGGGGAATTTCTTAACGCTCCTTTTTTGCCCCGGGAGTGCCCCGATAGCCCAGGAATTATGTCATGAGTTGATATAACCTGAAATACCCCAAACCTTGATATGTGGTTTAAATATCAAACTATGTTATATAAAGGCTAAAAAGTGCCTTAGAAACATCAGTGGACAATTTAAAATATAGTAAAGTGCAATAAAGCACTAAGCCACAGTATGAGCAAAAACATGCTCTAAGCTATGAGTGAACTTGGTTAGGACCCAAAGAGCCTACCAAGACTTAATAACATTTAATTATGAGTTTATAAGGCTAATTAAGTCCTTAGGAAACTTTGTTAGACAATGAAACCAAACAAAACACAAATAAATACATTAAAGTCAATAAGAGCAAAAATGTGCTCTAAGCTTGGGATAAATTTGTAAAAGACCTAATGGTGATACCTATACCTATAAACTATGTTAATGAACATATCAAATCAATTACCAAAGAAAAACCAAGCTTGAAAACAAGTTAAAACACAAAATGTGCTTTAAGAGTCTTAAAGCACGTTTTTGAAAAATTGTCTTGTAAATGAGTTTTGAATGATGCTAAATGTCCATCATTACTCTTTAATTAACATGTGTACTATATAGTATCACATTTGGGTGGCTATATAATGGGAAATCAAAAATTTCACTTCTATGTGCCTTAGTTTGGAATAGTAACTTTTAAGCTAGTTTGTAAATAATGTTATAAGTAATTAAATTGACAAATAAAGACTAAGGTACCTTCTAACTAAATGGGGGCCGGTTTTCAAGGAGTGAGTCACCAAGTTGTAAAGAAATCAAATAAGTAAAGTAAAGCTTAAAGTAAAGTACTATTTTGCTTTATAACCATAAATATCTCCAAAAGCAAACTCATCTTCTCATTTCCTTCTCTTCTTTCATTTCACACGGTTTCTTCACCTTCTCCTTTCCTCCATTTACGATTTGCAACAGCCCTCTCTTCTCCATCTTCATTTCCTTGCCAAATCCAACTCCATGCTCCAAATCAAATTCTAAGACCATATTTGTCTTAGTTAGGTCAAGCTCTACACTTCTACCTTTTCAAATCTTCAAGAGCTCAATTTTGGTGCCATGGAGAATCACCATTGATGGAGCTTGAGCTTGTGTTTCTACACATTATTACTCTCCTTTGCTTCTAGGTAAGGAATCTCAAAGAAAAATCAAGTTTCTCCATGTGTTTTGTGTGACCGAAAATATTCATTGATGGAGCTCCTTGTGTTGCTTTGTTCTAGCTCCATTTGAATCTTTCAAGGACTAGGTGGAGTCCTCTCTTCATAGATATTCAAATTCCCTTCAAAGATCAAGGTAAAACAACTACATTAATGTTTTTGAAATAATGTAAACCTAGGGTTTACAATGAGATGGAGCTTAAAGCTTGAATACTCATTATGTTGTTTGTATAATGTTTAATAGTTGAAAGGAACCAAATGCCTTACCGGTTTTGTAAGGAAACAAGAAAGAAGTTGTGAGGAAAAGAGGTAATTATGCTATCTCGATGTAGTTTAAATGCTTAGGAAAATGAGCTTGATTTGCTTAATAAAATACCTAAGGAGCCAATGGCAAATGAGCTAGTAAAATGCTCTCAAGGAGACTAGTAAAAGAACATATGTGATGGTGTATGTATTTGCAGGTCAAAGGCATTATTTATGTGGGAAATTCAGTGTTTATGGTTATGCAATTTAAGGGCCTAAGAGCCATGTTATTTAAGGGCCTAAGTGCCAAGCAATTTAAGTTATGCACTATATTGTGATGTAGTGCTGAATGTGTGAAGTTTGTGTATAAAAATGTGTTTGATGGATTTTAAGCGTTTTGAATGAAATAAGGTAAAAACCTAAGAGTTTGGATGTGAGTATATACAAGAGAAGCTATGGCCAAATTTGGGAAAATGTGTGATAAGTTCTAAGTGTTTTAAGTGGTTTTGGTGAACTAGGAAGTGTTATAGGTGAATAAATGTTTACTTGAGAAAGAAAACATGTGTTAAGGTGATTTAGAGTGATGCAAGGATTTAGGTGTTGTCTTGGAAGTTCTAGGAATTCAATGTGTGTTTGAGAGTGATTGAAAAGTCTTGAAGAAGTTTGTTTAAGGTTTGGGTGATGTTGATGAATAATGAATGAATGATGTTAAGTAAGGTTTTGAGAAAAGAATTCAAGGAGTTGTAAAAAGGAGGTTTAGTTAGTAAGAAAAGAAGTTTGAGAGATGATGTTAAGGTGTAGAGGAAACACCTTGGTATAGTGGTCAATATTGGTGAAATACCACTTGGAAAAATTGAGGAAGTGTAAGCTTGGGAAAGGAATTGTAAGAATGACATAAGGAGTTTTGATGTAAGAAAGGATGTTTGAATGATGATGTTGTGTGGAAGAAATGTTTTGGTATAATGGTTAGAATTGGCATGAATCATCACTAGGGGACTTAAGGAGTTAAACTATAAGTGTTGGAGGCTTTGGAGGAATTTGGCTAAGTGTTTAAAGGTGTAGAAGTTGAGCATTTTGCCGTGTCCGAACTTCCGTCCGGACATGGAAGTTCGGACAGGCTCTGTTGGGTAAAGGATTTTCTCATTCTCGAACTGTGTCCGAACTTGGGAAGTCCGGACACAGTTTACTCTCGAACTGTGTCCGAACTTGGGAAGTCCGGACACAAGTTCGGACGTGTGTATAGTTTTCAGTATTAGGTCGCGGCTTGCGTCCGAACTTGGAAGTTCGGACACAAGTTCGGACAGGCCACTGTATGGACCAAAATTGTTGTTTTAAGGTATAGAAATGGTGTGTAATGATGGGGATTGATAGGTAATGATGTTATAAGGTTGTTAAGGACATGAGGGGTGAGTTTTAATGGTAATTAAGTGGGTGAAAAGTAGTATCAAAATGTAAAAGTAAAACAAGTTGAAATGTAAAGTTATGTAACTAAGTTAACGGGGAAAGTTATAAGCGTTAGACTTTAAACAAACATGTTACCCCAATGTTAATAAAAACACATGTGATGTTAACAGTTGTTCGAGAATTGCTCGAGGAACATAAGTGGACGTGGTAAAGTGGACTCCGGTGACAGGTATGGTTTTCTTGCAACCTGTGTCCTACCGGATTACACCGGCTTGTATGCCAATGTGTTTTTCTGTATGTTTGCCACGTTACGAGATAAATCATGAAACGAGTTTACAGTCGTTATTGTTATTGTATGTTTACGTGCCGATACTGGTAACCTCGAATGCGCTTGAAGGGCTAGTTAACCACTATTAGGTAAACGTAGGAGAACGGTATCCGGTAACAACGTTTCCGACTTAAGGAACGTTCTAACCACGGCTATGCGTGAGTTGGTTATGTGATGTTTGTGTGTGATGTTTGTATGTGAATGTATGACTCTCTCTTCCCTTGTGTATGTCTAACAAGACTTAACCCAATGTTTGTGATTGTTTAATAAAGTTCAAAGTTGAACTTCTAACAAGTGCTAACGGGGGAGTGAGGAGTCCGGTCTGTTCCGGCCACGCGTGTGAGTATGGGGGTCGTTGTCATAGCAGGTTCGATCCTCTCTGTATGTTATGGTTGTTTTCCAATTTGGTTCCCAACCTTCCCTTTAGCTTAACCAAGGCTATTACTGACTCACGTCGGGCCACAGGGGCATACTATGTTATGTTTGTTTCGGTGTGCTTGGATCACTATATCCGAGACACCTTGTGTTAAGTTAACCGTTCATTTAACGAGACGGTAACGAGTTATGTAACGAGCTTATCGAGCTTGAGACTGGCAACATTCTCTAGGCTCACCAGTGTGTAAACAATGTTTGGGTCGGTTCCTAAGCGAACCATTCCCGTTATGTTATGTGTTTTGTTGTGATGCAATACCCATTGCGGTATTATGTTTGTGTACGTGGAAACGTGCAAAGTGTTGTTAGGTGTTGTATGTAGTGTATGTTATATGTTGATAATATGGAGTGTGTGGATCATGGATATGATTCCCAGTTTGTGATAAGAGGCGTTTAAGGATAACCCGATTTAAGGGTAAGTGTCGTCTGTTAAGGAAGTAGCTCCAATAGAGGAGGAACACTCTAGGAATATTGAATACCTTGAGTGACTTATTAAGTAAGGATATATTATCCGTTTGTTGAGCCCGTTGAGGTGAAATGATTATGTGTTGTGTGTTTACAGTTGCATGCATGATTTAAAAATAATCAACCGCATGCTAAGACGACAATTAGTTGTGCGTGGCCGGTAGTATGTGGGCTGCGGGATTACCATACCAGCAAAGGTGCTGAGCCCCTTGGGGGCCACCCTTTCTCTTCTTTTCCTATTTCAGGTACGAAGTGCTGGAAGCCGTTCGAGAGTAGGACGGGGTAGACATTGTACATGGGTAAACATTTAAGTGTATATACAGTAGGTAGTAAGACCGAAATTGTTGTCGGCACCAGTTTTATTAATACTCGGTATAGTTGGAAGGTATACGTTGTTGTTGTTGTTAATGGAAAGGGATAGTAATGTGTAGCCGCTCGGGAATTTAGCCCATCAGACCGGTACAATGTGTATGTATTAGCCTTGTTAGCCACGTGGGTGGCTAACGGCGTGTAACACCAATGAGATAAGTAATGTGATGAGGTTGTTTTTCCGCTGCAGTTTATTGTAAGGTGTATTATTGTTGATGGGGTTTACAAAAGTGGTATCAGAGCGAAGTATCGCTCTGATGACTGAATTACCGAGCTTAGGAAGTACCGAGTTAGGATTTAAGTATTTTGGGTTAAGGGTTGAGTGATAGCGTGAGAGATACGCTAGATAGGAACTACCAGTGACTACTGGAAACCTACAATATCCATCCCACCCTCCACAACCCCTGTTTTATAACTTGGGAAACAACGCCAGAGAGATGAAAGTCCTCTCATACTCGGGAATACCCGATCTGGCTGTTATTAAATACCTTTAGGGTACGGAGAACCTGTCATACGGTAGATCCCGAAAATTGGGAATCCCGGTGACGGACTCCATCTGAACAATGTTAACCGCATTTAATAGCGAAGAATGAAGAATCTTGTGTATAGAAGAATAGAATTTCCAGCAACCTGGGTCGACATGCCGAGCAGTCGAGGATAACCAGCTTGCAACGCACCAACCGTGCAACAGGCAAGAAATGGATTAATAAAACCCGAGGCGAGTGTCTACGGAACCACAGTTGATAAATAATACACCAACGGTATACCAACCGACAAGGGAACTACAACGTAGTGCCCAAACGAGAGACAAGTCTCAGTAACCGCGATAAATACGTGGAACGGGCTACAAAGAGAATACAATACTAAGACAAAGGGGTCTCCCAGAATGGGAAACACCCTAGTTAATGATTATCATGTGAAAACAGTGAGAAGTTACCCAGAAGAGTTATTATCAAGACAGTAAGATCAGTGAGGGCCAACAAGGCCACTGTTGACAGTATGGATAAAAACAATACCACAACTGGTATGCGTTAAACCGATAGCCAGTTAGCATGGCGCACTTGCCGTAGCAAGTGCTGCTATAACAGGGATGTTCGGGAAATTTATAACCACTACGAAGTACTTGGTGAAGTACCATGAAGTTAAGTGAGATCATTGTAACCGTGGAAGGGCTTAATAGCCTAACCTCTGTGATTGTAAGTACACCAGTCAGCAAGAAGCTAGACTTGGCTTAGGTAAGAAGATGTTGTGAAACCATGAAAATTTTCTTTCAAACCCAGATTTATTCAAACCCTTTTCTTTTCAAAACCAGATTTTCTTTCAAACCAACACTTCTTTCCAACCTTCTTTTAAACCAAACCAGTAAAACCAAGGGCAGATGATAAGATACAACAGTGGATAAACTTTCCTTCGATTAAGTTCGGGAAGCACGGAACGCATATTGTCAGGGGACAATATAAGGGAGTTGACAACAGAATACTTCACCTAGGCGTGTGACGGACACTACGAGTGTACCAACTGAATTGTGGGACGACCGCACTCCGATCGGAGCTTGTGGGCCTGACAGACCTACTTATGGGTTAGTTGGGTAAGTAGCAATGTATCAGTATGGTACCCCACATATGTATACGAGTAGAGTCCGAAACACGGGAAGTAGTCGACTCCGTACTACGGTCAGCAGTATAAATCAAACAAGAGCTAGAGATTACAAGGAATGGTTGAAGTTAAGGAACTCAGTTAAGTTAACGAGATTAAAAGGATTAGTGAATTCCTTCCAAGAAATGTTTAAGAGTTAGGAAGTGCGAAGGGCACAAACTGTTATGTAAAGACATCACATATGTCTTAAGGATCCTTAGGGATAAAACATGTTAGCTGGAACGGTGACCCAGCCTGTACATGGCAAGCAAATGCCTAATGTGGACACATTAATGTGCAATGAACGGGATGAAAATTTCCAGAATGAGTACTTACACTACTATGAAATGTTGATCTTCACAGAAGAAGATAATAAGCCAATTAAGTACGCGAACGGCGTGGCTAACTCAATATATCAATAAGTGTGAACTAAATGTAAAAGCATAACTTAGCAACACCCAGGAGCAATCCTTGGAGGGTGTTCGCATCAACAATTGTTGAACGAAATAACGTGACGGAAACACAAGGGTTGAAACTAACACCCAGTTTAGACATAAGTTGTCAGGAAACGGACTGACAAACCTAAGGGGAATCCCATGAAAGGAAACGTGATGCAACGACCTTGTCATGGAGCCCAATATAACCTCTAACCATGTAACATTTTACAGAGAAGTACATATGTGTGGACAGCCTACAATGAGCCCAGCTCAAGGCAAATAAGGCTTATAAGCCATAAGCAAGATATGTTATATAAATTCGATTGATGGTAGAAGTTTATGTTGTATAAGTGAATAGAGTGGTAAACGAACCACTGCATTAAGAGTGGGGATACCTCTCGATATTGTGACACCGCAGGAGCGGTAGTTATGTGAATCAAGTTCAAGAAATAGTTAAGGATGGACGATGTTATTATTGAAAGAGAGCAATTAGCTTAGTAGTATGTGTATAAAGTGAAACACCGAGCTGAATAATGTCGGCTTGTGACTCGAATGATCGAGCTCAAGGAGCATTCAGTAGTCATCCAAATGAGTGATGAACCATAATAGACTGATGTAAGTTTTGTGTGGAAGTTGAGGTGACAGCAGATACGATATAAGCTGATGTTATACAAGGATAAGGCACGGTGCGCAACAAGCGACCGTTGTATAAATGTTGTTAAACGATAATGTAACAGATAAGACCAGTTATGAGTTAAACTCAGTGGACATGAAAGCAAGTGATGATACACAGACTGGGCAATAAGCCAATGGTTGGTACTATGTGATAAGGAACTCAGTGTGAATTCCTACTGCAATCACATAAGGGATTTACTGTCAAGAGTTTACGCCTCAGCACTCTGTATGACTGAGTTTTGGTATTGCTCTTGCGCAGTAGTAATGATCGAGTGGGATAGCTAGGAATTGGAAACACGTTAATTGTGGAGCATAATGTTATAATGGCCGATGCATAGGAAATGCAAGGCCGCACCAATAAAGAGTGCTTGTACAAAACCAAATGTGGAGATATGATTAACAGTAAGTGACTACAGTAGCACTAGCTGCCAAATATCGGTATAGAATATACCCCAAATGTTGTAAATAGCTGAGAGAGCACTACACACTAGGTTGTAGCTCAATCTCAAACGACAGTAAGTCGGAAGGAAACAAGTCAATCATTGTGAAATACATAGCTGTATACACAGTAAATTGTTATGGAAGTGGATAGAAAGTTTATAACTCACCGAATTCGCTAACGGTAAGAGATACCACGCGTCGGTTGAGAAAACCGTTGTCACCAAGATAAAGGTGGTAATTGGGGATGTACAATACAGTAAGAATAACAAAAGGGGGCAATTAAGCTCTACAGTTACAAGAGTTCGCAGCAGAAACTAGTGAGCCAGTGATTCAAGTGTTGAATGTACATGGTGAACATGAGTGGATGGCTATTATTAACGCCTAAAAGCCTACAGGCCAGAATCGAAACCAACTAAGAGTTTAAAACAAACTCCAATGAGAATTCTTGGTTTAGGAACTAAACCGCCAATATGGTTAAGATCCTCTAATCAGAATCCATTGTGTAATAGACCGCGTGGAAGTTAAAACACTTCACGACGGCAGAACATTTAGCCAATGCTTAGTGACTGATTACGTGGCGTAATCCCTTTTAAGGGGGGTAGAGCGCAAAACCACTTAGTGTATATTACCGTACAAGTGTACGTAGTGTATGTGATTATATTGTGCATAGCACAAAATTATATTATTGTTTTGATGATTGGGTGGTGTGTTACGTAAACATACACATTCATTCATGGTTTAATTGTGGTAATTGCGCACAGAAGATGCGAATACCATTGTGATAAGTGCGTGTATTTGTTAACAGTTGTGTGTGATAGTACAAGTGTGGGGAGTAGAGAAGCTCCCGGGGAACAAAAGCCCCGACAGTGTATAAATGTGAAGTTGTGTGTGTATTTTGACAAAACATATGTGTATATACATACTATATAGTGATTCAAGAAGGGCATGATACCGACATAGAACCTAGTGAGAATAAGATTCCCTAGGCAACAGGATTAAAGTGAGTGGAGGTAACTGATAGACGGAGTCTATCCTTTGGAGATGTTATGATCATGATTAGAATGATTTAAAAGAGAGAAAATTGGAAATGAGTGATTTACATGATTCTTGAAAATGAAGTGGGAGGTGGAACTTGATTTGCATGTGATCAAGGGAAGCCGAACACAAATTGGAGTGGAAGGATAGTTCTACACTGATGCTGATCACATCGGGGTTGGATGATTCTTGAAGCTCCCTATAAGTGGTCACAAATAACCACGCTAAGAAAAGAAGCAAAGAGCTTAAGTTGGACTTGGAGTTGTGTGTGTTTTCAAAAGGATTTTAAATTGGTATTTATAAAACGTTGATGGATACTTACATAATTAAAGTCTTTACTTAACCTCACAAAGAAATTTTAAACTTAAGTGATTGTTTTGATCTCCCAAGGACACGGGGACGGAAGGTGTCCATCGCGACCGGGTTCTGCGGGATCACAGTGTATATCAAGGATATTTTTGATTGCTATACATGCTCTGACATGTTGTGTGGTATGTGTAATGAATGTTGTTTTGACTTTGATTTCCTAAAGTGATACTATCAAGGCCTATGAGTCTAAATGTGTGTGTTACATAGACTAAGTGTCTGAAGACTGTTATGTTGTGGGGACCTATGTGTCCAAATGTTGTTATGTTACCCAAGACCAGTGAGTCAAAGGGGTTGTTATGTATGTGTAAGTGTTGTTAAGATACCCGGACCATAGAGTCCGAGGTTATCATGTGGATATGTTATGTTATGTGTGGATGTGAATGTGTTGCCCGGACCATTAAGTCCGAGGTTGGTGATGTAAAGTGTGTTTGGTTATGGAAGTTTATTTCCAAGTGATTCCTGTGTTCAAATCAAATGATGTGAGGGAGTGTGAACTTCGAGGACGAAGTTCTTTTAAGGGGGTAGATTGAAATACCCCAAACCTTGATATGTGGTTTAAATATCAAACTATGTTATATAAAGGCTAAAAGTGCCTTAGAAACATCAGTGGACAATTTAAAATATAGTAAAGTGCAATAAAGCACTAAGCCACAGTATGAGCAAAAACATGCTCTAAGCTATGAGTGAACTTGGTTAGGACCCAAAGAGCCTACCAAGACTTAATAACATTTAATTATGAGTTTATAAGGCTAATTAAGTCCTTAGGAAACTTTGTTAGACAATGAAACCAAACAAAACACAAATAAATACCTTAAAGTCAATAAGAGCAAAAATGTGCTCTAAGCTTGGGATAAATTTGTAAAAGACCTAATGGTCATACCTATACCTTATAAATATGTTAATGAACATATCAAATCAATTACCAAAGAAAACCAAGCTTGAAAACAAGTTAAAACACAAAATGTGCTTTAAGGAGTCTTAAAGCACGTTTTTGAAAAATTGTCTTGTAAATGAGTTTGAATGGCTAAATGTCCATCATTACTCTTTAATTAACATGTGTACTTATAGTATCACATTTGGGTGGCATATTAATGGGAAATCAAAAATTTCACTTCTATGTGCCTTAGTTTGTGAATAGTAACTTTTATAAGCTAGTTTGTAACATATAATGTTATAAGTAATTAAATTGACAAATAAAGACTAAGGTACCCTTCTAACTAAATGGGGGCCGGTTTTTCAAGGAGTGAGTCACCAAGTTGTAAAGAAATCAAATAAGTAAAGTAAAGCTTAAAGTAAAGTACTATTTGCTTTATAACTAAATATCTCCAAAAGCAAACTCATCTTCTCATTTCCTTCTCTTCTTTCATTTCACCGGTTTCTTCACCTTCTCCTTTCCTCCATTTACGATTTGCAACAGCCCTCTCTTCTCCATCTTCATTTCCTTGCCAAATCCAACCATGCTCCAAATCAAATTCTAAGACCATATTTGTCTTAGTTAGGTCAAGCTCTACACTTCTACCTTTTCAAATCTTCAAGAGCTCAATTTTGGTGCCATGGAGAATCACCATTGATGGAGCTTGAGCTTGTGTTTCTACACATTATTACTCTCCTTTGCTTCTAGGTAAGGAATCTCAAAGAAAAATCAAGTTTCCTCCATGTTTTGTGTGTGACCGAAAATATTCATTGATGGAGCTCCTTGTGTTGCTTTGTTCTAGCTCCATTTGAATCTTTCAAGGACTAGGTGGAGTCCTCTCTTCATAGATATTCAAATTCCCTTCAAAGATCAAGGTAAAACAACTACATTAATGTTTTTGAAATAATGTAAACCTAGGGTTTACAATGAGATGGAGCTTAAAGCTTGAATACTCATTATGTTGTTTGTATAATGTTTAATAGTTGAAAAGGAACCAAATGCCTTACCGGTTTTGTAAGGAAACAAGAAAGAAGTTGTGAGGAAAAGAGGTAATTATGCTATCTCGATGTAGTTTAAATGCCTTAGGAAAATGAGCTTGATTTGCTTAATAAAATACCTAAGGAGCCAATGGCAAATGAGCTAGTAAAATGCTCTCAAGGAGACTAGTAAAAGAACATATGTGATGGTGTATGTATTTGCAGGTCAAAGGCATTATTTATGTGGGAAATTCAGTGTTTATGGTTTATGCAATTTAAGGGCCTAAGAGCCATGTTATTTAAGGGCCTAAGTGCCAAGCAATTTAAGTTATGCACTATATTGTGATGTAGTGCTAAATGTGTGAAGTTTGTGTATAAAAATGTGTTTGATGGATTTTAAGCGTTTTGAATGAAATAAGGTAAAAACCTAAGAGTTTGGATGTGAGTATATACAAGAGAAGCTATGGCCAAATTTGGGAAAATGTGTGATAAGTTCTAAGTGTTTTAAGTGGTTTTGGTGAACTAGGAAGTGTTATAGGTGAATAAATGTTTACTTGAGAAGAAAACATGTGTTAAGGTGATTTAGAGTGATGCAAGGATTTAGGTGTTGTCTTGGAAGTTCTAGGAATTCAATGTGTGTTTTGAGAGTGTATTGAAAAGTCTTGAAGAAGTTTGTTTAAGGTTTGGGTGATGTTGATGAATAATGAGAATGATGTTTAAGTAAGGTTTTGAGAAAAGAATTCAAGGAGTTGTAAAAAGGAGGTTTAGTTAGTAAGAAAAGAAGTTTGAGAGATGATGTTAAGGTGTAGAGGAAACACCTTGGTATAGTGGTCAATATTGGTGAAATACCACTTGGAAAAATTAAGGAGGAAGTGTAAGCTTGGGAAAGGAATTGTAAGAATGACATAAGGAGTTTTGATATGTAAGAAAGGATGTTTGAATGATGATGTTGTGTGGAAGAAATGTTTTGGTATAATGGTTAGAATTGGCATGAATCATCACTAGGGGACTTAAGGAGTATAAACTATAAGTGTTGGAGGCTTTGGAGGAATTTGGCTAAGTGTTTAAAGGTGTAGAAGTTGAGCATTTTGCCGTGTCCGAACTTCCGTCCGGACATGGAAGTTCGGACAGGCTCTGTTGGGTAAAGGATTTTCTCATTCTCGAACTGTGTCCGAACTTGGGAAGTCCGGACACAAGTTCGGACGTGACTGTTTCTATCTGGGATTTACTCTCGAACTGTGTCCGAACTTGGGAAGTCCGGACACAAGTTCGGACGTGTGTATAGTTTTCAGTATTAGGTCGCGGCTTGCGTCCGAACTTGGAAGTTCGGACACAAGTTCGGACAGGCCACTGTATGGACCAAAATTGTTGTTTTAAGGTATAGAAATGGTGTGTAATGATGGGGATTGATAGGTAATGATGTTATAAGGTTGTTAAGGACATGAGGGGTGAGTTTTAATGGTAATTAAGTGGGTGAAAAGTAGTATCAAAATGTAAAAGTAAAACAAGTTGAAATGTAAAGTTATGTAACTAAGTTAACGGGGAAAGTTATAAGCGTTAGACTTTAAACAAACATGTTACCCCAATGTTAATAAAAACACATGTGATGTTAACAGTTGTTCGAGAATTGCTCGAGGAACATAAAGTGGAGGTAAAGTGGACTCCGGTGACAGGTATGGTTTTCTTGCAACCTGTCCTACCGGATTACACCGGCTTGTATGCCAATGTGTTTTTCTGTATGTTTGCCACGTTACGAGATAAATCATGAAACGAGTTTACAGTCGTTATTGTTATTGTATGTTTACGTGCCGATACCGGTAACCTCGAATGCGCTTGAAGGGCTAGTTAACCACTATTAGGTAAACGTAGGAGAACGGTATCCGGTAACAACGTTTCCGACTTAAGGAACGTTCTAACCACGGCTATGCGTGAGTTGGTTATGTGATGTTTGTGTGTGATGTTTGTATGTGAATGTATGACTCTCTCTTCCCTTGGTATGTCTAACAAGACTTAACCCAATGTTTGTGATTGTTTAATAAAGTTCAAAGTTGAACTTCTAACAAGTGCTAACGGGGGAGTGAGGAGTCCGGTCTGTTCCGGCCACGCGTGTGAGTATGGGGGTCGTTGTCATAGCAGGTTCGATCCTCTCTGTATGTTATGGTTGTTTTCCAATTTGGTTCCCAACCTTCCCTTTAGCTTAACCAAGGCTATTACTGACTCACGTCGGGCCACAGGGGCATACTATTGTTATGTTTGTTTCGGTGTGCTTGGATCACTATATCCGAGACACCTTGTGTTAAGTTAACCGTTCATTTAACGAGACGGTAACGAGTTATGTAACGAGCTTATCATGAGACTGGCAACATTCTCTAGGCTCACCAGTGTGTAACCAATGTTTGGGTCGGTTCCTAAGCGAACCATTCCCGTTATGTTATGTGTTTTGTTGTGATGCAATACCCATTGCGGTATTATGTTGTGTACGTGGAAACGTGCAAAGTGTTGTTAGGTGTTGTATGTAGTGTATGTTATATGTTGTATAATATGGAGTGTGTGGATCATGGATATGATTCCCAGTTTGTGATAAGAGGCGTTTAAGGATAACCCGATTTAAGGGTAAGTGTCGTCTGTTAAGGAAGTAGCTCCAATAGAGGAGGAACACTCTAGGAATATTGAATACCTTGAGTGACTTATTAAGTAAGGATATATTATCTGTTTGTTGAGCCCGTTGAGGTGAAATGATTATGTGTTGTGTGTTTACAGTTGCATGCATGATTTAAAAATAATCAACCGCATGCTAAGACGATAATTAGTTGTGCGTGGCCCGGTAGTATGTGGGCTGCGGGATTACCATACCAGCAAAGGTGCTGAGCCCCTTGGGGGCCACCCTTTCTCTTCTTTTCCTATTTCAGGTACGAAGTGCTGGAAGCCGTTCGAGAGTAGGACGAGGTAGACATTGTACATGGGTAAACATTTAAGTGTATATATACAGTAGGTGTAGTAAGACCGAAATTGTTGTCGGCACCAGTTTATTAATACTCGGTATAGTTGGAAGGTATACGTTGTTGTTGTTGTTAATGGAAAGGGATAGTAATGTGTAGCCGCTCGGGAATTTAGCCCATCAGACCGGTACAATGTGTATGTATTAGCCTTGTTAGCCACGTGGGTGGCTAACGGCGTGTAACACCAATGAGATAAGTAATGTGATGAGGTTGTTTTTCCGCTGCAGTTTATTGTAAGTGTATTATTGTTTGATGGGGTGTTACATAACCCCATATAACTCAATGTAACACCTTAATATATCATTATTGACTATAAACACTTGGAACTCATAGCTACAACTATTTTTCCAAAATATCCTTAGAGCACAAAAACGCACCTTCGGGAGCCATAAAAACGCGTTTTACGCAAGTACCTTGTAGTTTTTGAGATGCCATGAATTATGAATCTTAAATGAGGATGAATTGACCATCTAAATCAATTAAATACAGTGCCAAACAAGCAGCTCTATAGGGGCCGAAATTCTGCCTCAAAAGTACTATAAAATCAACATTTAAAACTTATAAAATGACATAGAATATGGTGACTCACCTTCCCATGTGCTATAAGACTTAAAGACAAGAGAATATAAGTCTCATTTGACCTCCATGCTGCCGAAATCCTGCATAAAACAAGGGCATGTTAGCTTGGCAAAAGTAAGGATAATAAATGGAAAAAGTAGATCTAGATCTAGGAAATTATTTGTTAAATGCAAGAGATCATTCCATGCTTGTCTAAGGCATTTGGATGCCGATTGAATAGGCTCAAATCAGCCTTAAAACCGTCTACATACAAGGAGGAAAAGAAGACAAATTAACATTGAAAAATCAAAAGAACTAAACCTTACCTACCTTACCATACCACCTTGTCTAGTATGATTTATGCAACTTGTCTTCTACCTCTTCACATGGCCGAAAGTGTGCCTCAATTAAGGGATTTTTGGAGCCTAAAAAACAAAGACAATTAATAAACAAGTCTTGACCTAACATGCCAATTATGGGTCCAAAATAAACAAATCAAAAACTAAACATTTCCTAGCCTAAGTATACGGTTGCAATTCCATTCTTTCACTCCTTGAAACCGGTTGGTAAGTTCCCTCTCTTCTCCTTTCATCTTCTTCCTTTGAAGCTCTTAAGTCCATTAATGAATGTTTAACTTCTATCTTCATTTCTATGTTTTTCCTAGCATTTCTCATCAAGTCTTGAAGCAAAAATCTTCCTAGCACAACTACAAGTTTTTGGCATCAATTTATACTCCAAGGAAGTTGTCTTAAATCAACATTAATCCAACGAGCATCCAAGATTGTCTTAAGGTATTTTTCATGCTTGAAAATCCTTAAAGCACATTTTATGTGTATCCAAATTCTACATCTTCTAAAGCTCTTTTCTTCATCATTTTCATGACGGAAAGTTGGTTCTTCATTCATCCTAGGTGTGCCGAAAATATAAGAAGAAAAGCTTAAGGTAAATCCTTGGAAAACTACTTACAAATGTACTTAAGATCTTTGTTAAGATCTAACTCCTAAACTCCTTCACCTCTTGCATAAAAACCAAAGTGGAGCATCAATTTCCTTTGGAGAAAGCTTGTGAATTCAAGAGGAGTTCAAGCCCTTAACCATCCTTTATTAAGAGTAAGTTTACTAAGCCAATCTTTATGTTTAAGCTTGCTTAAGCTTTTAAAAATTGTACAAAAATTATGTACACCTTCCTAGGTATCTAAAACTGAAACTATATGGTAATATATACCAAAAATATAACTTATAACGTATATAAAGAATATTTACCTTAAGACACATTTTAGTGTTACAAAAATTACCTATGTTATTTATATACTTGTTCATGCCAAATTGTCTGGGGAAGATATGCTCTATTTTGAGCTAAAAATCAATCTAAGACATTACAATAATTTTTACATGAGTTAATGACTCATATGTATTTATGTATAATTATTATGACTTATAAATCAACTTTTATATACTATATGGTATCCTATAAATTATGGCCGAATTGTTTTATTGAAGAATAGGTTTTAATGAGCTACATATGTATATAAACTTATATTATAAAGTTTGGTGAGTTAAAAATATTTTACTAGTGCTTAAATGACTAGTTAATTAAGTTATGTGGCTAAATTGTAAATTTGGAAAAGATTGGTGTATATATAGTGAAAGCCGAGAGTTATAGGCTTCTTTGGAATAGTTATGATATATAAAGGTAGGAATTAAGTTTATGAATTTTAGTTAACAATTTATAAAGTTTGGGGCTATTTTGTAATTTGTAAAAGTTATTATGAAAAGTTGGAGTTTAATATGGGGCGATTCCATAATTAGGGAAAAGAGCAAGTACACTTCCGAAATTTAGAGGGTTTAAATATTAAACTATAATTTATAAGTTGTTAAGTAACTATTATAAAGTTTTTGGGGTGAAAATGTAATTTATGGAAAGTTTATATCAAAGCCGAAATACTTGGGGTTAGACTTGTAATTTAAGAAAATTATATGTATACATTTCGGAAAATAAAGGAAATTAATATTAAAACTATAGGTTATAAGTTATTATGTAAAGGTTATAAGATTTTTGAGGTTAAATGGTAATTATAGGAAAGATTATATTAAGGCCAAAAGTTGGAGGGGCCAAGTTATAATTTTCGAAAGTTATAATGTTCAAATGGTGTATACCAAAATATTAGTGGTGAATTTGTAATATAATTAAATTAGGAATTTAAACTACATAATATAAAGGGATTGGAATTTAAATGTAAAGTTTATGAATTATTATGGTTGTTTTGTAAATAACCGAAATATAAGGGTGAGTATTTAAATTTACATAATTATAGGTCCTACTGGATATTTGGAGGAATTAGAAAAGAAATTTTGATTAAAGGGATTATGGAATTAGAACTATGGGTTATATAGTATAAGGAATTTAATTTTAACCAATTAATTATTTATGGTTAAGTGGGAATAATAAACATGTAAGAATATTATGTCCATGTGTGACATATAAATAATGAGAGGAATTATAAAGTGTTGAGTCATATAAACAATTATAACATGTAACAAAAATAGTACATAAAATAAATACATAATGCATGTACATTAAAGGATTTTTAAAATAAATCAAAAGAGAATAACAAAAGAAGTTATACATTAAATCATAAGGTAATTAAAAGAAATTACCACTTAATATAAGTTTTATAAATTAAGATTACATGATCTGGAATATATAAATACCTTATTATTATAAGGTTAAGAGGTTAAAGCAACTACCTAAGAGTAAAGAAATAAACCTCACATGAAATAACGAATACAAAATTGTTTCATGATCCAATAAAACTATTATACAAGAGTAACATAAATTAACACTCTCAGTTAATCCTATTTTAGGACAATACTTGACCAGAGGTTGACCAGGATATATTCAACTACAAACTACGGTGAACGGTATGGGATTCTTGCAGCCTGTTTGCTACCGGATTACACCGGCTTGTGTGCTATCTGTTGTTTGAATTAACGACCAAGATAATTGTATGTAAAATGTTGAATTACTCTTGTGCACTGTTGTATTACTTTATGTGCGTGATGATACTAACTGTAACATGTATGTTCCACGCATACAACATTACATTACTAGTGGATTAAATACCTGTGTATTATTATACCGAGAACTTGTACTCAAGTTTCTCACTAACTTCACTTTATAACAACGTCGTTATCCTAGTCGTGATAACTGACAATACACATTGTGTTCTTGTTAACGTCCTTGTGTGACACCTAACAATACTATGCTATGAGAAGCGAGGTGCCCAGATGGATCAGGTCATGCATGCTACAGGAGCTGTACCTGTCTCAGGTCGACTCCTATTCAAATATACGTCGCGACGGAAGTTTTGGGTGCACTCTATGTCCACTCACCGTGACCGTACCAGAACATTTTTAAGTTGGGAGAAAGGCTTCATTTCTCTCGAGGGTACGATACCCACCTCTTTTAAGTACAGGAGTTAACTACGTTATCTTCTGAGGGAATTATTACCCACCTACTTGTACGAGAGTCCCATCTCGTCTAAGGGTTTATCATACCCGACCATTTTACTCTATGAAGATAGGGTTTAACGAGGTCACTACACCTCCACCGTATTAACGAACTCTTATATACATGTTAGCTCCATTGTGTGGATCTGACTACTATCAAGCAAGTGCATAACATCTAACTGGACCTTCTGAAGTCTCGTTCTGTGTGACATTGTTGTCCTTGTACGGATACTTGTTATGATTATGTTGTGATGCTTGTTTACAGCTTTACAAAAAAAATGAACTGCATGTATTCGACAAAGTAGTTGGTGTGGCCCAGTAGCTTGTGGGCTGCACGTTTTTCATACCAGCGTTGTTTGCTGAGGCCCTTTGGGGCACCCCCACTTTTCAGGTACCTGAAGTTGAAGAGTTTACCACACCGAGTGTCGGTGGGGTAGATCAAGCTATGAGAGTTTATTACCAGCTATTTGTTTTTACTTGATTAATTGTACCTTTGAGTTTGATTCCTAGTATCTCGGGTTGTATTCGTATTCAGACCGTGACATTTGAGATTTGTATTTAGAGTTAGCCTTGTTAGTCACAAGGGTGGCTAACGGCATTGTAATACCTCGGTCATATATTAAAGCTTAACCATTCCTAGTACCTTCTAGGTCATAATATCTCATTATTACACATAAACTCCTTTGTTTATCAACTAAATTTTGCCATAGCTTCTCTTGTATATTATCACACCGAAACACTTAGGTTTTCACCTTTTGACAACCAAGAACCCTTAATCATTTAATACACACAAACATATTGTTTTTCATCCTTTAACCATCCAAGACATTCATCTTCACAAAGAATGTTCTTTACACACATCTAAACCCTTAAACTACACTACATTTCAATATAGTGCATAAACTTAAATTGCTTGGCACTTAGGCCCTTAAATAACATGGCTCTTAGGCCCTTAAATTGCATAAACCTTAAACATTGAATTTCCCACATTATATACGCCTTTGACCTGCGAATACACACAACATCTCATATGCCTTTAAAAAACCTTTATGAGTACTTTACTAGCTCATTTGCCATTGGCTCCTTAGGTAGTTTATTAAGCAATACAAGCTCATTTTCCTTAGACATTACTTTACATTAGGTTAGCACATTTACCTCTTTTCTTCAAGATTTTTACTTGAACACTCTTGTTCTTCCTTGATTAGAAATCGGCAAGGGCTTTTGATTACTTGTCAATCTTCTAACCAATACACACATAAGGGTAATGAGATTTAAGATTCATACTTAAACTCACATATAAACCCTAAATTTACATAAGTGTTTTAAACACTAAAATAGAAGTTTACCTTAGAATTGAAAGAGAACTTGAGTAAGTAACAAGAGAGGACTCCTCCTTGTCCATTGAAGTTTGAAATGAGGCTATGAAAGATCAAAAGAACACACCATCAAAGGGTGATTCTCGGTCATATATTAAAACAAGGGGAAATGAAGTTTTTCTTTGGTTTTCCTTACCTTGAAGCAAAGGAGAATGACAAGGCATGAAAATATGAGCTCAAGCTCCTTCAATGGTGAATCTCCATGGCACTGAAATGGAGCTTTTGAAGATTTGAAAAGACAAAGTTGTAGAGCTTGGCCTATCTAGAAGAATGGTAGTCTTGAAATTGAATTTGGATCATGGAGCTAGAAGTTACAAGTGAAGAAAGATGAATAATGGTGGAGGTGCTGTAGCAGTACCGGTTGGAGCTTGGGAGAAGATGAAGAAATCGGTGAGGATGGAGGAAAATAAGAGAATGAGGTGAGAGTGTACTCTTTGTTAAGATATTTATGCTTAAAAGTAAATAGTACTTTACTTTATGAATTCTCCTTCCTTTAATAAACTAACAAGGGTGATGACTCACCTCTCATAAAATCGGCCCCCCTCTTGTACCTAGACTGATATTTTGGTCTTTGTTGACCATCTAGTTGACTTACATTGACCAAAGTCTTAAACTAGCACTATTTGGTTACTATTCACTAACCAAGGCACATAATTGTGAAATTTTTGATTTCTCATTGATTTAGGCTTCCTAATGTGATACTAAGTAGTACACATGTTGATTAAAGAGTAATGATGGTCATTTAGCCACTCAAAACTCATTTACAAGACAATTTTTCAAAAATATGCTTTAAGGCTCCTTAAAGCACATTTTGTGTTTTAACTTGTTTTCAAGCTTGGTTTTCATTATTAGTTGCTTTATCACGTCCATAAATATGTAAATAAAGTATAGGTATGACCTTTAGGTCTTATACAAGGTTACACCAAGCCTAGAGCAAGTATTTGCTTAAATTGACTTTAAGGTGTTTCCTTGTGTTTTGTTTGGTTTAATTGTCTACCAATGTTTATTAAGGACTTAATTAGCCTTATTAAATCATAATTGAATGTTATCAAGTCTTGGTAGGCTCTTTGGGTCCTAACCAAGTTCACTCCAAGCTTAGAGCATGTTTTTGCTTAAACTGTGTTTATGGTACTTTATTGCTTTTACTATGGTTTAAATTGTACACTGATGTTTCCAAGGCACTTTTTAGCCTTTAAATACCATAGTTTAACATTTAAACAACATATCAAGGTTTGGGGTATTTCAACTGGAATGCTCACGCAAAACCCGGAAACACCCAGAAATACTTTATAAGATGGGTTAAAGCATTACACTTCATTCCAAATGCACCATAACACTTAATTAGACATATAAGATGGAGTCCTCATGCTACATTTTCAATTTAACGCAAAACGCTCGGAGGTTCCCGTTAGGGGCCCCATAAACCCCTGGGAATGCCCCAGAGAAGTGCCGAGGTGGCATGAACTCCTATATAATTCATTCTTAGAGTTCCTAACATCATTATCATCATTATAAAGAGAACCCTCGAGCTAGTTTTTCAAAATCCAACAAAATCCTCGGGGAATTTCTTAACACACCTGTTTTGCCCCGGGAGTGTCCCGATAGCCCGAGAATTATGTCATGAGTTGATATAACCCCATATAACTCAATGTAACACCTTAATATATTATTATTGACTATAAACACTTGGAACTCATAGCGACAACTTATTTTCCAAAACGCACCTTCGGGTGCCATTAAAACGTGTTTTACGCAATTACCTTGTAGTTTTTGAGATGCCACAAATTATGAATCTTAAATGGGGATGAATTGAACATCTAAATCAATTAAAGACAGTGCCAAACAAACAGCTCTATATGGGCCGAAATTCTGCCTCAAAAGTACTATAAAATCAACATTTAAAACTTATAAAATGACATAGAATATGGTGACTCACCTTCCCATGTACTATAAGACTTAAAGACAAGAGAATATAAGTCTCATTTGACCTCCATGCTGCCGAAATCCTGCATAAAACAAGGGCATGTTAGCTTGGCAAAAGTAAGGATAATAAATGGAAAAAGTAGATCTAGATCTAGGAAATTATTTGTAATATGCAAGAGATCATTCCATGCTTGTCTAAGGCATTTGGCTGCCGATTGAATAGGCTCAAATAAGCCTTAAAACCTTCTACATACAAGGAGGAAAAGAAGACAAATTAACATTGAAAAATCAAAAGAACTAAACCTTACCTACCTTACCATACCACCTTGTCTAGCATGATTTATGCAACTTGTCTTCTACCTCTTCACATGGCCGAAAGTGTTCCTCAATTAAGGGATTTTTGGAGCCTAAAAATCAAAGACAATTAATAAACAAGTCTTGACCTAACATGCCAATTATGGGTCCAAAATAAACAAATCAAAAACTAAACATTTCCTAGCCTAAGTATACGGTTGCAATTCCATTCTTTCACTCCTTAAAACCGGTTGGTAAGTTCCCTCTCTTCTCATTTCATCTTCTTCCTTTGAAGCTCTTAAGTCCATTAATGAAGGTCTAACTTCTATCTTCATTTCTATGTTAATTTCCTAGCATTTCTCATCAAGTCTTGAAGCAAAAATCTTCCTAGCACAACTACAAGTTTTCGACATCAATTTATACTCCAAGGAAGTTGTCTTATCAACATTAATCCAAGGAGCATCCAAGATCATCTTAAGGTATTTTTCATGCTTGAAAATCCTTAAAGCACATTTTATGTGTATCCGAATTCTACATCTTCTAAAGCTCTTTTCTTCATCATTTTCATGAAGGAAAGTTGGTTCTTCATTCATCCTAGGTGTGCTGAAAATATAAGAAGAAAAGCTTAAGGTAAATCCTTGGAAAACTACTTACAAATCTACTTAAGATCTTTGTTAAGATCTAACTCCTAAACTCATTCACCTCTTGCATAAAAACCGAAGTGGAGCATCAATTTTCTTTTGCAGAAAGCTTGGGAATTCAAAAGGAGTTCAAGCACTTAACCATCCTTTATTAAGAGTAAGTTTACTAAGCCAATCTTTATGTTTAAGCTTGCTTAAGCTTTTAAAAATTGTACAAAAATTATGTACACCTTCCTAGGTATCTAAAACCGAAACTATATGGTAATATATACCAAAAATATAACTTATAACGTATGTGAAAAATATTTACCTTAAGACACATTTTAGTGTTACAAAAATTACCTATGTTATATACTTGTTCATGCCGAATTGTCTAGGGAAGATATGCTCTATTTTGAGCTTAAAATCAATCTAAGACATTACAATAATTTTTACATGAGTGATATGACTCATATGTATTTATGTATAATTATTATGACTTATAAATCAACTTTTATATACTATATGGTATCCTATAAATTATGGCCGAATTGTTTTGTTGAAGAATAGGTTTTAATGAGCTACATATGTATATAAACTTATATTATAAAGTTTGGTAAGTTAAAAATATTTTACTAGTGCTTAAATGACTAGTTAATTAAGTTATATGGCTAAATTGTTAATTTTGAAAAGATTGTTGTATATATAGTAAAAGCCGAGAGTTATAGGCTTCTTTGGAATAGTTATGATATAATATAAAGGTAGGAATTAAGTTTATGAATTTTAGTTAATTTAAACAAGTGTTAAATTAACAATTTATAAAGTTTGGGGCTATTTTGTAATTTATAAAAGTTATTATGAAAAGTTGGAGTTTAATATGGGGCGAATCCATAATTAGGGAAAAGAGCAAGTACACTTCCAAAATTTAGAGGATTTAAATATTAAACTATAGTTTATAAGTTGTTAAGTAACTATTATAAAGTTTTTGGGGTGAAATTGTAATTTATGGAAAGTTTATGTCAAAGCCGAAATACTTGGGGTTAGACTTGTAATTTAAGAAAATTATATGTATACATTTCGGCAAATAAAGGAAATTAATATTAAAACTATAGGTTATAAGTTATTATGTAAAGGTTATAAGATTTTTGAGGTTAAATGGTTATTACAGGAAAGATTATATTAAGGCCGAAAGTTGGAGGGGCCAAGTTGTAATTTTCGAAAGTTATAATGTTCAAATGGTGTAAACCAAAATATTAGTGGTGGATTTGTAATATAATTAAATATGGAATTAATTTAAACTATATAATATAAAGGGATTGGAATTTAAATGTAAAGTTTATGAATTATTATGGTTGTTTTGTAAATAACCGAAATATAAGGGTGAGTATTTAAATTTAAATAATTATAGGTCCTACTTGGATATTTGGAGGAATTAGAAAAAGAAATTTTGGTTAAAGGGATTATGGAATTAGAACTTTGGGTTATATAGTTATAAGGAATTTAATTTTAACCAATTAATATTATTTATGGTTAAGTGGGGAATAATAAACATTGTAAGAATATTATGTCCATGTGTGACATATAAATATAAATGAGGAATTATAAAGTTGTTGAGTCATTTAAACAATTATAAATATGTAACAAAAATAGTACATAAATAAATACATATATGCATGTACATTAAAGGATTTTTAAATAAATCAAAAGAGAATAACAAAATAAGTTATACATTAAATCATAAGGTAATTAAAAGAAATTACCACATAATATAAGTTTTATAAATTAAGATTACATGATCTGGAAATATATAAATACCTTAATTATTAATAAGGTTAAGAGGTTAAAGCAACTACCTAAGAGTAAAGAAATAAACCTCACATGAAATAACGAATACAAAATCGTTTCATGATCCAATAAAACTATTATACAAGAGTAACATAAATTAACACTCTTAGTTAATCCTATTTTAGGACAATACTTGACCAGAGGTTGACCAGGATATATTCAACTGCAAACTACGGTGAACGGTATGGGATTCTTGCAGCCTGTTTGCTACCGGATTACACCGACTTGTGTGCTATCTGTTGTTTGAATTAACGACCAAGATAATTGTATGTAAAATGTTGAATTACTCTTGTGCGCTGTTGTATTACTTTATGTGCGTGCTGATACTAACTGTAACATGTATGTTCCACGCATACAACATTACATTACCAGTGGATTAAATACCTGTGTATTAATATACCGAGAACTTGTACTCAAGTTTCTCACTAACTTCACTCTATAACAACATCGTTATCCTAATCGTGATAACTGACAATACACATTGTGTTCTTGTTAACGTCCTTGTGTGACACCTAACAATACTATGCTACGAAAAGCGAGGAGCCCAGATGGATCTAGCCATGCATGCTACAGGAGTTGTACCTGTCTCAGGTCGACTCCTATTTAAATATACGTCGCGATGGAAGTTTTGGGTGCACTCTATGTCCACTCACCGGGACCGTACCGGAACATTTTTAAGTTGGGAGAAAGGCTTCATTTCTCTCGAGGGTACGATACCCACCTCTTTTAAGTACAGGAGTTAACTACGTTATCTTCTGAGGGAATTATTACCCACCTACTTGTACGAGAGTCCCATCTCGTCTAAGGGTTTATCATACCCGACCATTTTACTCAATGAAGATCGGGTTTAACGAGGTCACTACACCTCCACCGTATTAATGAGCTCTTATATACATGTTAGTCCCATTGTGTGGATCTGACTACTATCAAGCAAGTGCAGAACATCTAACTCGACCTTCTGAAGTCTCGTTCTGTGTGACATTGTTGTCCTTGTATGGATACTTGTTATGATTATGTTATGATGCTTGTTTACAGCTTTAAAAAAAAAATGAACTGCATGTATTCGACAAAGTAGTTGGTGTGGCCCAGTAGCTTGTGGGCTGCACGTTTTTCATACCAGCGTTGTTTGTTGAGCCCCTTTGGGGCGCCCCCACTTTTCAGGTACCTGAAGTTGAAGAGTTTACCACACCGAGTGTAGGTGCGGTAGATCAAGCTATGGGAGTTTATTACCAGCTATTTGTTTTTACTTGATTAATTGTACCTTTGAGTTTGATTCCTAGTATCTCGGGTTGTATTCGTATTCAGACCGTGAAATTTGATATTTGTATTTGGAGTTAGCCTTGTTAGTCACAAGGGTGGCTAACGGTATTGTAATACCGCCCGGTTATTGTAATTTATTCCGCTGTAGTTTAAGTTTTGTTGGGAGCGATCGTCGTTCAGGTTATTAGATTTCGGGTTAGGGTGTTACAAACTTAGTTGTTGTAACTTAGTTTTTCTATAAATTAGTTTTTGTAACTTAGTTTTTCTTTAACTTAGTTGTTTTAATCATATTGACTGAAATTTGGTCATTCAATTCTCTATTATTTAAAAAAAAGTGTCTCCCCGCAACATTCCAACTTATTCAACTAAGTTTGGTGAAAAAAAAATTTGTACTGCAAATAGTAAAGTATTTTGCTATTCGCAGTACAGATTAATTTTAAGTCAAATTAATAATATAAACACATAAAAATGTAATCCAACACTTTTTTTTACAAAAAAAAAGATTCCTGTATTGATTACAATAAAAAAGTAACTAGTAAAATTCGCTACTAATCAACTACAAACTACTTCGGTAAATTTACTTTCAGATATCGTTTTTGGAAAAATAAACACAGCGACACATCATTACATGTGTACAACGTCAATATGAATTTAAAAAATTTTGTACTGCGGTGATTAGTAATTTTGTACTGTGAATAGCAACCCCCTTATTTTATTACTGGAGAGAATTGTTTTTTAATTTCAATGATATTATTTATTCCATTAAAAATTAAAATAATCTTAAGTATTAATACATTTAAAATTTATATTAAATACTAATATATAATCCATAAAATTTTATTTATATATAACATATAATATATTTGCTCTAAATAGCGTGGTTTATTTCTTTATTTTTTTAAATATATGTAAAAATTTATTTATAAATTAATATGTATACATATTATAAATTAAGTGTAACTAAAATATTAATAAAATAATAATAATTAAATACTATAATTGAATATCTACATATATTTTAACTTTACTAACAAAAATTTGTTTTAAAATGTAATATAATTTTTTTAATTGTAACACCGAAAATGGTAAACGCACTGCACAAAACTAGCACAACTAACTTATTCAAAACAGCCAGACGAAACCGCCGCCTGTCGAACACTATTTTTCAAAACAACCACAAAACAACCAGCACAAAACAACCAGCAAAACACCACAAAACAGCCAGCCAAAACAACCAGACCAAAACAGCTACAAAACTAACGCAATAAACGCCATGCCGAACGGTGCCTAAGTTCGCAACCATAAGACTATAATTTATTCATATAAAATTCCTATCATTCCCAAATAGATATGAGTCACAAAAGAGTTCCAATAATTTAACATTCTTTCGATAAATCATTAAATATACGGAATTTTCTCTGAATCACAAAATTCATAATAAAATTACTTGAGGATAGTAGGATCTCAACATATTCATCATTATCATCAACTTTTAGTCATATCCATAATAATCACTTATGCCTTTATGACAATTTATCTTAAGCATAAAAAAGATTCTATCATCAACACATATAATATCACATCGTGCATTAAACATAAAGAAAACATCACACAAAAGAAAATAGTTTCCCCAGAAGACGCTTTCCATTTTCATTACTAAGACCAATTATTCCATTTTTTATCTTTCTTAAACCTATTTTATATTTGGTTTTGCTCTAATACCACTTTGTAACATCCCATACGGGCAACTATCCAACAGCCTAGCTCTCAAACCATCTGGGCTTCAAAACGAGCCCATTTAAGCCCTTTACCCTCACTTGGGCCTAAAAGTGTAAGGCCTTGTTGTTGCAGTCAACCTATATGTATCCTTATAAACCAATAACTTTACCACTCATATCCTAACACCTACTGAGGAGGTCCATGAGACTTGGATGTTAGACTTGGGATGAGGACGTCGTGTTCTTTGAGGGCGGGAGTACGTAATACACCCGTCCCACATCGAAGTATGAGTGGTAAAGTGATTGGTTTATAAAGATGCATATGGGTTGAAGACAACAATAGGACCTTCCACTTTTAGGCCCAAGTGAGGATAAAAGGTTTAAATGGGCTAGTTTTGAAGCCCAGATGGCTTGGGAGCTAGGTTATCTGACAGTACCCCATATGGGATGTTACACAAATACATAATCTTCCAATATCATTGATTACATCAAATAAAATAAGAAAACTCAAAGAGCAGAAATAATATAGATCTTTATGAGTCAGATTGTTCTTTTTCCAAATTCTCCTGCATCATTTATCAAAAAAGAAACACGTGGACATGTTCATCATTTTCACTAGCTAGCAGTTCTATATATATAAACTGGTCAAACTAATCACATGCCATCTAGATCAACATTGGATGTTACCATTTTATCACAAAAAATAATATGATCTCACTAAGTGCTAGTTCAAAGATGCTAACGAAGGAAAAAACAAAGGGGGGGGGGGACCCGCCAACTTACTGTCATCAACATTCAATGTTAATGTATTACATGTGAGTTGTAGAAAACCACGTCGGAAAAGGAAAAATCTTGTGAGAGCTTCAAGACGGTTACTCTACCTATTGTCAATTGGTTTTGTGATGGTTGGGTCTCACTGGGCTTCCAATATATGTAGACTTTTTACGTACAACTATCAATCTTGTGCTTACAAGTGCTATCAGAGCCAAAGGTTTGGCTTGGGCTATCGTGGAGACTTTGGGTGAGCCATAGTGATGAAAGTTAACATGTTGACGTGACGTGGCAAGTGGCAAGACTCACAAGTGAGGGAGGGAATGTTAATATATTGCACGTGAGAGTTGTATAAAACCTCAACGGAAAAGGAAGAATCTTGTGAGTGCTTAATAATCAAAAGGGTTACTTCGTTTATTGCTAATTGATTTTACAATGGAACCCTGCTTGGTTGTTGGGCCTCACTGGGCTTCTTATAAATGTGACACTTACATGCATCTGTCGATCTCATGTTTAAACTAAATTTAAAGACATGTGTAGATGAGAGATGCCAATGAAAGGAAAAAAAAAGCAAAGACCAACCACAAGAAAAGGAATTCCAAGTGTCAAGCATCGAATTCTAGTTAGCTACATAGCTCATCTAAAACACCTAGCTAGGTAGTATATACTCCATCCTATTCAAAAAATTTCATTCTAGAGATGAATCTGGATAGATTTAAGTCCACTTTCATCTCTAAAATGAAGTATATTTGAATATGAGGGAGTATTACTTAAGCTATTGAATGCTGTCAACTCTTAAATACTCTTCCATCCGGCTATAATTATATCCACATGTGGAGGTTGATTTTTCCGGTATGAGGGGGATCTAAATTTGGTTTTGACAAAAAATCCTAGATCTTAAAAATTCCATTTTGTGGAGGGTGAAAACCCGTTATCCTCGCATCCCTCAAATACCTACTATATCGTTCGCCTTTCCCAGAAAGCTTAAGGGGAATGTTAGTGAGCATTACACCCGCTCTCAATGGGCCCCACGCGGACTTATTCCTTATAGGTGAAAATTGACTAGAGTTGCCACCTAGTTTGACCCAAGTTTAACTATGAAGGAACGGGATGAGTTTTAAGAACCTCTAAATTGACTCTAACATTTGTTGCCTATGGATAGGGCTTATCTGATCATACGAGCGATTTTATGCGAATTTATATGGGGTTACAACCT
Organism: Limonium bicolor; assembly: GCA_023374045.1. Taxonomy (NCBI): domain Eukaryota; kingdom Viridiplantae; phylum Streptophyta; class Magnoliopsida; order Caryophyllales; family Plumbaginaceae; genus Limonium; species Limonium bicolor. The sequence goes on along the minus strand of CM041779.1, from coordinate 204,866,074 downwards.
TTGGAAGTGGCAATGACCATGACTTTGGATGGCGCTCGAGGAAACCTCAGACTCCAATTGTTAGGATTGCCTTCTTTCAAAACCATTTCAAAAATATTCATTTTAAGGGAGACAAAGATACGATAGGATAGAAAGAGAGATAGATAGTGGATGACCTGAGCTTTTCTGTTAAGCTAGCGCCAAATGAGAGAATTAATGGGTTAAGAGAGTTGACTGAATGTGGAAGGTGAGGCGAGATTTTCTACAGTGCCAAACGAGGATTGATGGGTAAAAAAAATGAGTGCAAGATGAAAGATGGGAAATTCTAAGATTGAGTTAATGAAGAACACCTAGAGTCTAATGGTTGAGGTTTTATGAGAGTCAAGTGGGATATGACACGTTCTTTGGTTTTTGAGTGCTTTGGGAGGTATGAGTAACTCCTTAGAGTTGGAAAAGGGTTTTTTTTATTGGAATGGGGTCGCACCCTAAGCGGGTTGCCTACGTACTCAACTCTTTAATGAGTTCAGATCTTACGTAATTCATGATTTTGGAATTTTGAGAGTTTCAACGTTTTTTGTGAGGGTTTTGAAGAGTTTGAGGTGTGTGGGTCTTTGAGGAGGTCAGTCCTTTGAGGCATTTAAGGCTTGAAGATGTTAAGAAATTTTGTGAAGTTTGGGTTTTGAGAAGCCAGGGGGTTTAGAGGTGTTTGAGTTTGTTGAGGTATTCACGTTTGTGTGACAGTTGGAGTCAAAGAGACAGTTGGACTCTATGAAACAATAAGAGTTTGTGAAACGTTAAAGTCTATGAGATATGGGAGTATGTGAGACATTGGAAATCCTGGATCTTTAATTTTTAGATTGATTAAGTATGATTAAGGCTTTAAAAGCTTATAGAATAAAGATGGTCAAAGATCTGAAAATTTTTATGGGTTATGAAGTTTTCGAGGAAAGTTTGTGAGTGAGAGATAAGTAGGAATGATGAATTCTATGAGACACTAGAGTCTGAGAGACCTTAGGAGATTTGTGAAATGTTCGAATCAATGAGACAATTAGATTTGTGAGATAATTGAGTCTAAGATACTAAAGATTTGAAGGAGTCTGAAGTTTCCAGAATTTTGAGACTCGAAGGAGTTCATGATTTCGGGATTTAAGGTGTTTCAAAGATTTAGAAGGATTCCTAATTTAAAGGAGTTCGACACTTAAGGTTTAAAATTTATGGAGCTTGAAGGTGTTTGGGTGTTTTTAGGAATTAGAGGATTTTATTGAGATAATCGAATTCTACTTAGATATTTGAGATGTTAGAGTCTGTGAGATGCTTGAATATTTGAGACATTTGAAATCTTTAAAATGACAAGGTCTATGAGATGCTCGGGTCTATGAGGCATTTGAAATATTGAGATGGAGTCTGTGAGACACTCGGGTATGTGAGACATTTAACATCTTAAAATGGTGAAGAATTTCAGATGTTGGAGTCTATGAGACACTCGGGTCTATGAGACATTTAAGATCTTGAGAGAACAGAGTCTGTGAGACGCTCAGGTGTGTGAGACATTCAAAATCCTGGAATATTTCATTGTTTGGAATAATTGAGGCTTTTAAAAGCTCATGAAATGAAATGAAATGTTACAAGATCTAAGAATTTTAAAAAGTTTCAAGGTTTTCAAGGAAGGTTTGTGAATGGGAGGTATTTAAAAATGCTAGATTTTGTCAAGCACGGGAGTCTGTGAGACCTTGTAAGATGTGGAAATCTGTGAGATGTTTGAGTCCGAGAGACAATAAAAAATTAGAAGCGTTTGGGATTTTTTGACGTAATGAGTAGTTGAGAATGATTACAACTATATGGGTTTGAATCCTTTTGGAAGCTGTGGAGATTGAGAATTTCGCTGGGTTTAAGCTTCATGAAAATTTCGAGAGTTGAAGGCATTGAAAAGATCATAGTCTGAAATAGCCCAAACCTTAGTATGTTGTTGAAACATTAAAATATGGTATATTAAGACTAAAAAGTGTCTTAGAAACATTAGTAAACAATTCAAACCATAGAAAACACAAATTAATACCTTAAGGTCAATATGGGCAAAAATGTGCTCTAAGCTTGGGATAAGTTTGGTTAAGACCTAATAAGCTTACCAAGACCTTATTTATATATCAATGAACATATCAAACCAAATACCAAAGAAAACCAAGCTTGAAAACAAGTTAAAACACAAAATGTGCTTTAAGGAGTCTTAAAGCACATTTTTGAAAAATTGTCTTGTAAATGAGTTTTGAGTGGCTAAATGTCCATCATTACTCTTTAATTAATATGTGTACTACTTAGTATCACATTAGGAAGTCTAAATCAATGGGAAATCAAAAATTTCACAAATATGTGCCTTGTTTTGTGAATAGTAACTAAATTAAGCTAGTTTATAACATAAGTCAATATAAGTAAGTTAATTGATCAACAAGGACTAAAATACCCCTTATTATATAATGGGGGCCGGTTTTCTTATAATGGGTGAGTCATCCCCTTGCTAATTTGATAAGATAGAAAATTGATAAAGTAAATCACTATTTACTTTTACTTAAATATCTAAACTAACTAAGTCTTCCTCATTCTCTTCATTTCCCTTGCTTTCCCACCGTCTTCTACCTTCTTTCTTGCTCTCTTCTATGGTTGCTACAGCGCACCAACATTCACCATCTTCAATCCCTTGTAATTCCCAGTTCCATTCACCAAATCAAAAACCAAGACCACCATTCTCTTTGTCTTGCCAAGCTCTTCAACTTCATCCTTTCAAAACTCCAAGAGCTCCATTTCGGTGCCAAGAGGAATCTCCATGGGAGGAGCTTGAGCTCATCTTTTTACATTTTATTGTTCTCCTTTGCTTCAAGGTAAGGAAACTCAAAGAAAAATAACATTTCCTTCATGTTTTAGTGTTGTCCGAAAAACACCATTAATGGTGTCTTTACCTTGCTTGTTCTAGCTTCATCCCAACCTTTCAAGGACTTGGTGGAGTCCTCTCTTGCTACTCATTCAAACTCTCTTTCATTACCAAGGTAAAACAACTATCTTAATGTTCTAAGACAATATATGTAACTAGGGTTTATAACGAGAAGAAGCATAAAGCTTGAAAACTCATTACCTTGCTTGTATATTATTTAGAAGTTGACAAGCAACTCTAAGTCCTTGCCGATTTTAATCAAGGAAACAATAAAGAAGGTTGTGAGGAAAAGAGGTAAATATGCTAACCTAATGTAGCTTATAATGTCTTAGGATAAATGAGCTTATGTTGCTTGTTAAAACTACCTAAGGAGCCAATGGTGAATGACTTAGTAAAATGTTCTCAAGGAGACTATTAAAGGGCATATGTGCTGTTGTATATATTTGCAGATCAAAGGCAAATATAATGTGGGAAATTAAGTGTTTAAGGGTTATGCATTTTAAGGGCCTAAGTGCCAAGCAATTTAAATAATGCACTATATTATGATGTAGTGTAGTTTGGGTGAAATTTTGTGTGTAAGAATGTCGTTGATGGATTTTAGTGTTCTTGGATGTTTAATGGTGAAAACAATGTGTTTTGGTGTAACAAGATGTTAGTAGAACCCATGTCAAAAATTAGGTAATGTATAAGAAGTTTAGGGTGTTTAAATAAGCTTTGGTGAACTAGGAAGTGTTAGAAATGAATAAGTATTTTACTAAAGGAAGAACCAAGTATTAAGGTGTTCAAAATGCAAAAGAAAGACTTAGGCATTATCTTAGAGGATTTAGAATCAAATGGGTGTTTTGGAAAACACCAAAGTCGTTTTGGAGTGTGTTGAGACTTATGCAAACTTAGGTAAACAAGGAGAAAGTATAAACTGGTAAAAGGATTTCAAGAATGACATAAGGAAATTTGGTTTGTAAGAAGAGATGCTTGGGAGATGATGTTGTAATAGAGAGAAAACATTTTGGTATAATGGTTATCATAGGTATGAAACACCACTTAGAAACCTAAGGAGAAAAACAATATAAGTGTTGGGATTATGGTAAGAAATGAGTAAGTGTTTAAGGATATAGAAGGTGAGTTTTCTGGCACGTCCGAACTTCCGTCCGAATTTGGAAGCTCGGACATGCCCTGTTGCGTTTAAATTTTCTGGGTTTCGACCAGTGTCCGAACTTCTGTCCGGCCTTTGATGTTCGGACACACCCATCTCTTTTCTCTGGTTTTGTTTCGACTTGTGTCCGAACTTTGGGAAGCTCAGACACATGTTCGGACACTCGAAATTTTTCCTTCGATTTTTCCTCGACCTATGTCCGAACTTTGGAAACTCGGACACATGTTCGGACATACGTCTGGTTTCACCCCCTTTGAGTCACGACCAATGTCCGAACTTTGGAAACTCGGATACAAGTTCGGACATGGTACTGTTTTGACCAAACAACTTTGTTTAAGGTTAGAAACCGATGTCTAATGATGGTGATTATTTAGTAATGATGTGATGAGGTTGTCTAAGACATGTTAGGTGTGTTATAATGATAATTAAAAAGGAGAGAAGTTAACACAAAGTGTGAAAATAAAATAACTAGTCATGTGAAGTAATAAGTTAACAACGAACTAGTGCGTTAATTAACCGACGTTACTAAATGTGTATAGGATTCTCCAACGGTGGAAACCAGTCGAAGCAAGGACCAAGGTATGGTTTTCTTGCAGTCTGTTGCCTAACGGTTTACACCGGCTTGTGTGTTGTTTGTTCTCTGTGTGTTTATGACCTTGTAAGACTTAAGTCATGTAATGAGTATACAGTTGTTAAATATTATTATGTTGTTAAGTTATGACTCATTTCCCTTGTGTGTCTAAATAGACCTAAACACTTGCTTGTGAATTAACTTATTTAATTCAATGTGTGACTACTAACAAGTGCCAACGGGGAAAGTGAGGAGTCCGGTAGTTCCGGCCACGCGTGTGAGTATGGGAGTCGATGTCATAACCGGTTCGATTCTCTTTGTATGTTATGGTTGTTTTCCATTTTGGTTTTCATCCTTCCCTTTAGCTTATCCAAGGCTATTTTACTGACTCACGTCGGGCCACAGGGGCATACTATGTTTTGTTCGGTGTGCTTGGATCACTATATCCGATGCACCTTTGTGTTAAGTTATTCGTTCAATCTAACAGGACGGTAACGAGTTATGTAACGAGCTTAGCATGAGTTTGGCAACATTCTTTAGGCTCTCCATGTGATCTAACTATGTTGGTTCGTTTTCTAAAAGGAATCGTTCTTGTATGTTATGTGTGATGCTATTGCTATTCTTGCTATGCTATTTATGATGTCTGTTTAAAAACCAATGCCATGTTATCATGACAAGTAGTTGCGCGTATCCCGGTAGCCGATGGGCTGCGCGTTAACCATACCAGCCAAGGGTTGCTGACCCCCTCGGGGGCTCCATATTTATATTGCAGGATGAGGATCGAGGAAGCGGAATGGCTGTAGATTCTAGGTTGCAGAAATACTTTTGGTTATTTTTGGATGTTAAGCCCGGGATGCGCCTGTGCTCCCGTGGCGTTATATTTTTGGTACCGTTAACTTGACAGTGGCAGAATACAGTTTACAACTTACAGTGATGTCGTAATGTGAATACTCGGTATGGTTGGTAATGTATATATGTATGGATGTTAGTACCTAATGCTCGGGAGTCTGATCATCAGACCGGTACACTTGTATTTATTCTGCCTTGTTAACCACGTGGGTGGTTAACGGCGTTGTAGCACTGAATCGTTTAGTTAATATTTAGTTGTTTATTTCCGCTGCGATTTCAATTAATGTTAAGTGCGTAGTAGGGGTGTTACAAAAAGTGGTATCAGAGCGAAGTATCACTCTGATGACTAGAATACCGAGCTTTGGAATATACCGAGTTAGGAAACCTAACCATAGTTACCTAAGTGAACAGTTATGAGAAGGTTAACCACTAACTAAGTGTGGAAATACCATATTGTCATGAAGATGCTACAATCGTTGGACCGATAAGTGTGCAAGCATAATGCTAATGAATGTTCGTGTGAATTAAGATATCAGGTAGACCACGAGGTCGAGGCCGCGGGCGCGGCATTGGTGATACCGGGAACCAGGGAGAGAACCCTACGGCGCAAGTCATGGCCGATGCTGTAGCGGCCGTCGTAGCCCAGATGGTCCCACAATTAGTAGCTGCAATTCAGCAGGGGCAACAGCCCGAAGTACAGCCACCACCGCCACCGCCTCGAGAGACCAACTGGGTCAAGGCGTTAGCAGATTTGAGACCCCCGTCGTTTAGTGGGGAGACCGATCCTCGTAAGCTGGAGGCGTACATCTCCGAGATGGAGACCGCCTTCGAGACCTTGGCGGTGCCTGCTGGTGTCAAGGTCCGTCTTGCCTCTTACTATCTGAAGGGTTCGGCACAGAGTTGGTGGAAGTTGGTACGGGAGGGCAGAGTTGCTGATCCTACCTTTCAGTGGAGGGAGTACACGGCTCTGCTACGAGCCAAGTACTACCCGATACATGTGCAAGAGGCCAAGCGCCTAGAGCTCGACAATCTGAGGCAAGGGGATAAGATGACGGTAGATGAGTACTACTCCGCTTTCATCGGACTTATCCACCTGCTGCCGGATCTGGGTTACTCAGACCGGATTTTAGTGAACCGTTTCTACAACGGATTGAGCTACCGCCTACGCTACGGTATGGGGCCAAGCGGGTATACTACTTTGCAGGTAATGAACCACAGTGTGATGTGAATAAGTATGTACAATGTGTGAATGTAATTGTGGGTTTGATTTGCGGGGCATAACTAACACCCTAAATATAGGAGTGCTATCATGCCGCTGCTATTGTAGAGATCACCGTCCGTCTGAGGGACGAGGAGAATGCGCTCAAGCGCAAGGCCACGAGCGAGGGTCTAAGCACGCAAGGGCACGGGGGAGGAAAGAAGAAAAAGCCATACCCCCAGTCCCAGAAAGGACAGCAACAGGGTGGCAAAGGCCAAGCCCAGACCACCACTGCTGAGGAGCCGCTACAGCTCACCTATGCATATGCGGCTAAGCCCTTACGCTCTTACCCGCCCAAGGGTAACTAATAAAATTCGAATACCGAATTCTAGTGTGTGCTGTTATTTTGTGAAGTGTGTACTGAATGTGTAATGTGTTAGCAGCTGGCGCGGGCTCTGGACCGGAGCGCCACTACTACTGTAAGTGGTGTAACGGAGACCACCCGGCAAGGACTGCAAGGGCAATGATGTGCAGTGCCGATACTGCAAGAAGATGTGGCATCGTGACTACGAGTGCTTCCAGAACCTAAATAGCAGGAACTACAAGCCCAAGGGGCAATGGAAGGGTAAGGCCACCGTGACCACCGATGGCCCGAAGACGGGTAATCAGCCACCCACAGATCAGAGGTACACTGATTCCCAGAAGGGGATGGGGTCAGGATCCAGCAAGGCCGCCCTGAATGTGGTGGACCGGTCTGAGGCACCAGGGCCCTCTTCTAGACCAGGTACCGCCTAAACCGTTGAATGAAATAAGTGATTGCATACCGCATTTCATGCATGTGTGTTAGTGAGTTTAAGTGTTCAACCATGTAAGTAAAAAGGTTAAAGTATAATGTGAAAACACCTAAATTAGGTAATTTGAAAACTTAGGAACCTTCAATATCTGTATTCAATCCCGCCCACACGAACCCAAAGAGAAACCATCAGCATCATCGAATTCCCAATGGAGCAATGTCAGGTTATCCAGCCTGGTATGATACTTTTAATGGATACCTGACACCGAAGCACAAATTCACATACGACGATGCGACGAACTTGGAGCCAGCATCTGGAGTTTTCTACACACCGAATACCGAGCGGATCGAGGAAATTGAAGATGATGTGCATGGGTAAGGACTGGATCCTTACACCAAGACATATCAAGACGTGCGAGCTGAAGATGGAGCAACAGTACCGATGATACCTGGAGAGTTCCTTACGGTCGTTAACCACGCGTGGAAATTGCTCAAACAAGTGAATCGGACTCAATACAAGTGTTAAAGTAGATTTGGTATTGTGAACTACCAGAAAGGTGGACGGTTAGGGTTACACCAAGATAAGGGCGAGTCACCCGAGTCTCTAAGTAAGGGAGTACCCGTGGTGTCTTGGTCCATTGGTGATACCGCAGTGTTTATATATGGCGAGCAGAAGCGTGCTGATCTCGCAAGGAAATTAGTATTGAAGTCAGGTGATGTGTTAATCATGGGTGGGCAGTCAAGGATGCTTTACCACGGTATCAAGAAGATCAAACTGAATACCGCACCTTCGACAGTGGTCAATGCCACACATATGAAACCGGGACGTTTGAATTTGACTTTCAGGTAGTTTTAAAGCCTTGAGTAATCATGTAATTGATGAAGCCAGATGTATGTTAAGAATGTTATGTATATGTTAGTTATGTTGACTGAGTGAACCAACTTATGGTGTAAAGAGTATGTAATGAATAAGAGATGTTGTTTTGGAAGTATATCAACCGTGTTGTTACTGTATACTTATGATGTTTGCCAATGAATTAGGCTGTGCACTCGGAACAGGAGGTATACTGAGTGTCTACAATAAGGCAGAAACCGGCAAGAGCGGCACAATCCTCACCGGTACCTTTCCAGTCAATGGCGTGGACGATTCGCTCTTGTTCGACTCCGGAGCCTCACATACATTATTTCGATCTTTTGCGAAGAGGTTGGGGTTAGACGGTGAAGAGATGTCTGATTCATAGTCACTCTCCGCGAAAGAGCGGATCAGGTGTACCCGTACCACCGAGATGTTGTTGTACGAATTAGAGGTGAAGAGTTTCCGATCGATTGATAGAGTTCGAGGGATTGGTTTGATGTGATTGTCGGGATGAACTGGTTGGAGCGGTACAAGGGTAGAATCCTATGTGCCGAGCACCGTCGCTTCTTCGGAGTCCGTCTGGGGTCACTATATCATACGCCCGAGGCCCACGGAGCCTTCGACTCAGATCATCACCCATGGCCATGTATCATGAGTTACGACGAGGGAATGAGTATACCTCTGCTATGTCCAGGACATAGAGAGAGACCCAGAGTTTAGCCCAGATGTGCCGGTAGTGTCAGAGTTTCCTGATGTATTTCCTAAGGAACTGCCGGGCATGCCGCTAGCACGGGAGGTTGAGTTTGAGATTGATTTGGTTCCGGGCACCGGACCAATTGCGAAGGCGCCCTACCGTATGGCTCCAGTTGAAATGACAGAGCTCAAGGAACAGCTGAGAGACCTACTTGACAAGGGATTTATCCGCCCTAGCGTTTCACCATGGGGAGCGCCGGTTCTCTTCGTGAAGAAGAAGGACGGTAGCCCGCCTTTGTATCGACTATCGAGAGCTGAATGCAGTTACGGTGAAGAACCGTTATCCTTTACCGCGCATCGACGACTTGTTTGATCAGTTGAGAGGAGCATCAGTATTCTCCAAGATAGATTTACAATCCGGTTACCATCAGATTGCTATCCGGTTAAGTGACATTGGGAAGACCGCTTTCAGAACCAGATACGGTCATTATGAGTTTACGGTTATGCCGTTTGGTTTATCCAATGCACCGACGAAGTTCATGAACTTAATGAACCGCTTGTTCCAAGATCAGTTGGACAAGTCAGTGGTAGTCTTCATCGACGATATACTTGTGTACTCGAAATCGAGAGGTGAGCATGAAAGCCACCTGAGATAATGTGTTACAAACATTGAAAAGGAACCAGTTGTTGCGAAATTTTCTAAGTGTGAGTTTTGGTTGAACCAAGTATCCTTCCTTGGTCATGTGATTTCTGAGGTCGGGATCGCTGTTGATCCGGCAAAGATAGATACAGTGCGCACCTGGCCTAGGCCGAAGTCAGTTACCGACATTCGGAGCTTCCTCGGTCTGGCAGGATATTATAGGAGATTTGTGAAGGACTTCTCTAGTGTCTCGAAGCCAATGACTTCCTTAATGAAGAAGGATGCACCATTCGAGTGGACAGACGACTGCGAGAGTTCTTTCCAGAGTCTCAAGGATGCTCTGACATCTGCACCAGTCCTGACTATACCAACGGTCCAGATGGTTTTGAGGTCTATTGCAACGCATCAGGCAGAGGTATGGGATGCGTATTGATGCAGCACGGGAAGGTCGTGGCTTACGCCTCCCGACAATTGAAGAAACACGAAGAGAACTACCCTACCCACGACTTAGAATTGGGTGCCATTGTCTTCGCATTGAAGATATGGCGACATCATTTGTATGGGGTAAGCGTGACAATCTATTCCGACCACAAGAGTTTGAAGTACTTGTTCACTCAGAAGGAGTTGAACATGAGACAAAGAAGGTGGGTCGAGTTCTTAAACAACTACGACATCAATCTACAGTATAAAGAGGGAAAAGCAAACGTGGTAGCTGACGCACTGAGTCGCCGAGCACACTCTCTCCATTCGCTAGTCTCTCATTCTAGCTTGGTTGAAGAGGTGCGGAGTGCTCAGGTGACAGATCAGTATATGTTGGAGATCAGGCAGAAGCTTATTGATGGCACATTCGAGGGTAAGAAGTACGACTTCCGACTCCACGATGATGACCTGATTAGGTTTAATGGCCGACTGTGTATTCCGAGGAGTAGCGCGGAGCTGAAGGAGCGCATACTGAGTGAATCCCATTGTTCCACTACATCGATTCACCCCGGAGCTTCAAAGATGTATAAAGGTATGAAAAGATATTTTTGGTGGACTGATATGAAAAAGGATGTGAGTGATTATGTGGTGAGGTGTCTCACTTGTCAGAAGGTCAAGTTTGAGCACCGACGGCCTGGTGGTATGGTACAGCCAATGCTAGTGCCTGAGTGGAAGTTCCATGACATTTCTATGGACTTCGTAGTAGGGCTTCCACCTACAAGGGAGGTCTGAATATGATTTGGGTTGTTGTCGACCGACTGACCAAGGTGGCTCGATTCATACCGATGAAGGACACCTGGAAAGTGGCAAAACTTGCAGAGCTCTTCGACAGAGAGATTGTACGGCACCATGGGGTACCGAAGACTATCGTTTCTGATAGGGATACCGGATTCCTCTCGAGGTACTGGAGAACTATACGGGAAGCGCTTGGTACCGAGCTGAAGCTAAGTACAGCGTTCCACCCACAGACAGATGGTCAGAGTGAGCACACCATCCAGACGTTAGAGGATATGTTACATGCATGTGCACTTGACTTTCAGACCAGCTGGATTGACAAGTTACATCTGATCGAGTTTAGCTACAACAACAATTACCATGCTTCGAACAAGATGTCTCCCTTCCAGGCTTTGTACGGTAGACCATGCCGCACGCCGTTATGCTGGGATGAGTCGAGTGAGATGGTCATTATAGGACTAGAGTATCTGGAGCAAGTACAGTCAGAAGTACGCCAGATCCGGGCTAACATGAAGGCAGCTCAGTATAGACAGAAATCATACGTCGATGTGCGCAGACGCGACCTGGAGTTCACCGTGGGCGATCAGGTATTTCTTTGAGTATCCCCCATGAAGGGAGTGTTTCGTTTTGGCCAGAAAGGCAAGTTGAGCCCGAAATATGTGGGGCCTTATGTTGTGACGGAGCGGATAGGCCCGGTAGCTTACAGATTAGATCTACCCGCCGAGCTGGGCAAGGTACATGATGTATTTCATGTGTCCCAGTTGAAGAATATATGTCGCATCCGTCTCATGTACTTCAGCCTGAAAGGCTAACCTTAGAGCCGACCATGCGATCAGTGGAGACTCCCGTACAGATTCTGGATACTAAGACTCGAGACACTCGCCATAAGTCTGTTAGACTGGTGAAGGTCCTCTGGTCTAACCAGGACATCAAGGAGGCCACTTGGGAGCTGGAAGATAAGATGAAGGCGAAGCACCCGTCGTTGTTTACTTCTTAGTTTTGTATATATAGGGTACGGGGCGTACCCCGATTTTAAGGGGGGTAGAGCCATTTCGGTTATGTGTGTACGACATGTATTTAAATACATCGTCTATGTTATGTTGTTATGTTGTTACCTTGTTATGTTACAGACCGTTGTGTCTGAATGATGTTATGTTGTTATGTTGTTTGGACTTTGTATCCGATGCTATGTAAGTATGTTGTCAATGTTGTTATGGAAGTATTGTTGTATTATTCCCCGTGTTTTAATATATAGGATATGTGGGAAGTATGAACTTTGGGGACAAAGTTCTTTTAAGGGGGGTAGATTGAAATACCCCAAACCTTAGTATGTTGTTTAAACATTAAAATATGGTATATTAAGACTAAAAAGTGTCTTAGAAACATTAGTAAACAATTCAAACCATAGAAAACACAAATAAATACCTTAAGGTCAATATGGGCAAAAATGTGCTCTAAGCTTGGGATCAGTTTGGTTAAGACCTAATAAGCTTACCAAGACCTTATTTATATATAAATGAACATATTAAGCCAACTACCAAAGAAAACCAAGCTTGAAAACAAGTTAAAACACAAAATGTGCTTTAAGGAGTCTTAAAGCACATTTTTGAAAACTGTCTTGTAAATGAGTTTTGAGTGGCTAAATGTCCATCATTACTCTTTAATTAACATGTGTACTACTTAGTATCACATTAGGAAGTCTAAATCAATGGGAAATCAAAAATTTCACAAATATGTGCCTTGTTTTGTGAATAGTAACTAAATTAAGCTAGTTTATAACATAAGTCAATATAATTAAGTTAATTGATCAACAAGGACTAAAATAAAATACCCCTTATTATATAATGGGGGCCGGTTTTCTTATAAGGGGTGAGTCATCCCCTTGCTAATTTGATAAGATAGAAAATTGATAAAGTAAATCACTATTTACTTTTACTTAAATATCTAAACTAACCAAGTCTTCCTCATTCTCTTCATTTCCCTTGCTTTCCCACCGTCTTCTACCTTCCTTCTTGCTCTCTTCTATGGTTTCTATAGCACACCAACATTCACCATCTTCAATCCCTTGTAATTCCCAGCTCCATTCACCAAATCAAAAACCAAGACCACCATTCTCTTTGTCTTGCCAAGCTCTTCAACTTCATCCTTTCAAAACTCTAAGAGCTCCATTTCGGTGCCAAGAGGAATCTCCATGGGAGGAGCTTGAGCTCATCTTTTTACATTTATTGTTCTCCTTTGCTTCAAGGTAAGGAAACTCAAAGAAAAATAACATTTCCTTCATGTTTTAGTGTTGTCCGAAAAACACCATTAATGGTGTCTTTACCTGCTTGTTCTAGCTTCATCCCAACCTTTCAAGGACCTGGTGGAGTCCTCTCTTGCTACTCATTCAAACTCTCTTTCATTACCAAGGTAAAACAACTATCTTAATGTTCTAAGACAATATATGTAACTAGGGTTTATAATGAGATGAAGCATAAAGCTTGAAAACTCATTACCTTGCTTGTATATTATTTAGAAGTTGACAAGCAACCCTAAGTCCTTGCCGATTTTAATCAAGGAAACAAGAAAGAAGGTTGTGAGGAAAAGAGGTAAATATGCTAAACTAATGTAGCTTATAATGTCTTAGGATAAATGAGCTTATGTTGCTTGTTAAAACTACCTAAGGAGCCAATGGTGAATGACTTAGTAAAATGTTCTCAAGGAGACTATTAAAGGGCATATGTGTTGTTGTATGTATTTGCAGGTCAAAGGCAAATATAATGTGGGAAATTCAGTGTTTAAGGGTTATGCATTTTAAGGGCCTAAGTGCCAAGCAATTTAAATAATGCACTATATTATGATGTAGTGTAGTTTGGGTGAAATTTTGTGTGTAAGAATGTCGTTGATGGATTTTAGTGTTCTTGGATGTTTAATGGAGAAAACAATGTGTTTTGGTGTAACAAGATGTTAGTAGAACCATGTCAAAATTAGGTAATGTATAAGAAGTTTAGGGTGTTTAAATAAGCTTTGGTGAACTAGGAAGTGTTAGAAATGAATAAGTATTTTACTAAAGGAAGAACCAAGTATTAAGGTGTTCAAAATGCAAAGAAAGACTTAGGCATTATCTTAGAGGATTTAGAATCAAATGGGTGTTTTGGAATACACCAAAGTCATTTTGGAGTGTTTTGAGACTTATGCAAACTTCGGTAAACAAGGAGAAAGTATAAACTGGTAAAAGGATTTCAAGAATGACATAAGGAAATTTGTTTGTAAGAAGAGATGCTTGGGAGATGATGTTGTAATGGAGAGGAAACATTTTGGTATAATGGTTATCATAGGTATGAAACACCACTTAGAAACGTAAGGAGAAAAACAATATAAGTGTTGGGATTATGGTAAGAAATGAGTAAGTGTTTAAGGATATAGAAGGTGAGTTTTCTAGCACGTCCGAACTTCCGTCGAATTTGGAAGCTTGGACATGCCCTGTTGCGTTTAAATTTTCTGGGTTTCGACCAGTGTCCGAACTTCTGTCCGGCCTTTGATGTTCGGACACACCACATCTCTTTTTTCTCTGGTTTTGTTTCGACTTGTGTCCGAACTTGGGAAGCTCGGACACATGTTCGGACACTCGAAATTTTTCCTTCGATTTTCCTCGACCTATGTCCGAACTTTGGAAACTCGGACACATGTTCGGACATACGTCTGGTTTCACCCCCTTTGAGTCTTGACCAATGTCCGAACTTTGAAAACTCGGACACAAGTTCGGACATGGTACTGTTTTGACCAAACAACTTTGTTTAAGGTTAGAAACCAATGTCTAATGATGGTGATTATTTAGTAATGATGTTATGAGGTTGTCTAAGACATGTTAGGTGTGTTATAATGATAATTAAAAAGGTGAGAAGTTAAAACAAAGTGTGAAAATAAAATAACTAGTCATGTGAAGTAATAAGTTAACAACGAACTAGTGCGTTAATTAACCGACGTTACTAAATGTGTATAGGATTCTCCAACGGTGGAAACCAGTCGAAGCAAGGACCAAGTATGGTTTTCTTGCAGTCTGTTGCCTACCGGTTTACACCGGCTTGTGTGTTGTTTGTTCTCTGTGTGTTTATGACCTTGTAAGACTTAAGTCATGTAATGAGTTTACAGTTGTTAAATATTATTGTGTTGTTAAGTTGTGACTCATTTCCCTTGTGTGTCTAACTAGACCTAAACACTTGCTTGTGAATTAACTTATTTAATTCAATGTGTGACTACTAACAAGTGCTAATGGGGAAAGTGAGGAGTCCGGTAGTTCCGGCCACGCGTGTGAGTATGGGAGTCGATGTCATAACCGGTTCGATTCTCTTTGTATGTTATGGTTGTTTTCCATTTTGGTTTTCATCCTTCCCTTTAGCTTATCCAAGGCTATTTTACTGACTCACGTCGGGCCACAGGGGCATACTATGTTTTGTTCGGTGTGCTTGGATCACTATATCCGACGCACCTTTGTGTTAAGTTATTCGTTCAATCTAACAGGACGGTAACGAGTTATGTAACGAGCTTAGCATGAGTTTGGCAACATTCTTTAGGCTCTCCATGTGATCTAACTATGTTGGTTCGTTTTCTAAAATGAATCGTTCTTGTATGTTATGTGTGATGCTATTGCTATTCTTTCTATGCTATTTATGATGTCTGTTTAAAAACCAATGCCATGTTATCATGACAAGTAGTTGCGCGTATCCCGGTAGCCGATGGGCTGCGCGTTAACCATACCAGCCAAGGGTTGCTGACCCCCTCGGGGGCTCCATATTTATTGCAGGATGAGGATCGAGGAAGCGGAATGGCTGTAGATTCTAGGTTGCAGAAATACTTTTGGTTATTTTTGGATGTTAAGCCCGGGATGCGCCTGTGCTCCCGTGGCGTTATATTTTTGTACCGTTAACTTGACAGTGGCAGAATACAGTTTACAGCTTACAGTGATGTCGTAATGTGAATACTCGGTATGGTTGGTAATGTATATATGTATGGATGTTAGTACCTAATGCTCGGGAGTCTGATCATCATACCGGTACACTTGTATTTATTCTACCTTGTTAACCATGCGGGTGGTTAACGGCGTTGTAGCACCGAATCGTTTAGTTAATATTTAGTTGTTTATTTCCGTTGCGATTTCAATAATGTTAAGTGCGTAGTAGGGGTGTTACATAGTCTTAGTGGGAATTCACATATTTGTTTGAAGTGGGCTCACAGATTTAGAGCATGTATAGATTCTTAAAAGTAATGAGAAGTTTGGAAGGGATTTAAGAAGGTGTTGTAGTTACTAAAAATGTGATTCAATTTTTTGTGATTCTGAAGATTTTGTAAATATTGCAATTGCTTTGTGAGTTCGAGGATTAAAAGAGGGATTTGTGGAGATGTTTAAAGCTTTGAGGAAGTTTGAAGGAGTTTTTTTATAGGACATTGAATTGGACGGATTTGTGACCCATATGAATTACTCGTGTTTTGCAATGGAGTTATTGATTTTGGGTTTTTCATTTGATATTTTGGGTTGGTTGGAAAGTTGTAAGATAAGCAAAGAAACATATTTTTTAAAGAAACGTCTCTAGGACCCGCCATGCAAGGAGAAGTAGTGTTATTCTAGAGTTTTTCTATTAGACACTCACATGTCCAAATAAAAGGGGAGACCTAAGGAGGCTGTCTAAGGTCATCTATGCTAGCCCAGTATGGACTACGAAAGAGTCAAAACCCGAACCAACAATAAAATGTGGGCTGAGAATTACAACAACCCAAACAGGTCAAACCCATCTATCTAAAAGGCAATATTGACAAACACATTCGATAGTCTATGCATGATTACGTTTTTTATGTTTAGTAAGTGCTTGCGATATTGCGTCCAAGTAGTTTGGTTTATGCGATATAGCAATGGACACCACCAGAGGCGAGTACGACTACTACCGTAACGTCCGGGAGCGCCATGAGCTCCGCAAAACCGTCGCCCGTAATGGGGGAAAAATGTATCATAACACCAAACTGTAAAAGAGATTATATTGATCACATGGAAAAATTTTATAAGTATACCACCCCCTGTTATGTTCAAACTCCAATCCTAAACTTGTGTACACACAATACAGTGACACTAGAACCGTGTCGTGACGACACTTCTGGAGAAACAAAATTCGAGCGTTTATGTTACTGTGAATCTAACGTGAGGGAAGACTTGGATAATCTAATGACAATGTGGTTAGGAAATTTTCCAATCCAAATACGGTCTTTTTCATGAACAATCATTCTAACGGTGCTTAAGCAACCAATGCAACAGTAAGACAAACAAGTCGGAAACCGACAACTCTACTTGCATGGCGCGCTTGCCACTGCAAGCGCTGATTTAAACAATGTACCAGTAATTTCGTCTACCCCACGCACTTGCTACTGCAAGTGCTGCAAACAACTACCACTGCAGTTACTACTGCCATTATCGCTACAAACAAATTCTGTACACTGTGTAGACCAATGGTACAACACCATGGCTACCAATGATCACCAAACAATTGTACACCTCTAATATATAACTACAGAACAACAATTGTTGCAATAAACCGATAATATACGAGGCCGACAACCTCTGGAGGACCCGACAAGTCCGGGTAACGCCATAAAAAGGGCACACAGGCCCATAACATGTTATAACTACTGAACAAAGACGAAAAAAATAACACCGGCTTAGGAGCCAAGATAACATAATTTAATTATCAAACCATTTAATGGCTGAATTGGAAGTGGAAGGTGAAACTTGATTCCTGGGGATCAAAGGAAACCAACCACAAATTGGGGTGGAAGGAAAGTTCAACACTGGTGCTGATCACACCAGAGTCGTATGACTCCTGAGACTCCTCACAAGTTGCCACAATTAATTACAATCAGGATAACACAAACAACAACGTACTAGTTACAAACAACTAGCAACAACGTAGCAATAAGATATTAAATAAGGAAACTTGTGACTTGCAGTTTACGCTGCATATATTAAACCATACAAATAAAATTATGAAGAGAATACGACCGTATAACAAGAACTACCATATAGTTCCAATATCGTATGCTCAGTATTTTATTTATTCACATATGCTTGCGCACCACATATATATACACTTATATTCATAATTCATGATTCATTCTCCTATATTATATATCACATTTCATTATCATCTTACTGTAAGATGATTAATTGATTTGTTGCATTATATTATGCAATTTATATTAAGAACTTTATCTTAATATTTTGTAACATTTCAGGACATATATTTATAACTCCTAAGGTTATTTTATACTAACCTTAGTTTATACATTCCATTTTCTCATTAACCCATACCTTTAATAAAAACTATATTATTGCCGAAAAGCATACACATCAAAATCTTATCTCTATCAACTCCTAATATTTTTCCATTATCACAATATTGCCACATATTTAATATAATGTTATACATATCATATGTTTATTTATATAATAGTTTACTAACTATATTCATGTATACGCCAACCTGTGATGAACACAAGAGAATTAGTAAAACGTATCAGTCCACAGATGGACCAGGAGTGAAAAGAACAATTCTACCATAATACGGACATTACCAGTACCTTCGCAACAATGAACGCGAATAAACACTGTACGCATGGATAACTACCACATCTGGGCACTACCTTTACCAAGGAGTACCATATACGGTTATGTACAATTCAAAACGTACAAACATCAAGATTAAGTTTTATGCGCATGATCAAATCATACTGATTACAAGACAAGTTCTAAGTAAAAGAATGGCTACCGCCATCGGCGTTCTGCCATGTAAAATGATAACTATCAATATGTGAAAAAGACATGGCGGTTACTATTGTGACGATTGTCAATGACGAATGAAAGCATAGACCAAAACAATGGCAAACAACTACATCAATATTACAAAACACTCAAACGAACGCTAAATAGCGCAAATAAGAAAGTACCTAATGTACAAAAAAGGGCATAAGCCCAGGAGACTGGAAACACCGACTCCAATTACCTTTCGGGTATATTACTAACATAACCATGTCTAAATTAATATAATGAAGTAGGAGAGATACGGTACATACCGTAAGCAATGTAAATAAAAATGATGATTAACTTGCAGGCGCCAAACCGCGCACTTGAAATATAAATAACTGCAGTTGCAAGTAACTAGCACCAAACAATAAGTAACAACAAGGACATTGCTTACTAGCTGAATACCAGAAGTATATACCAGCACGTGATACTAATCACTGATAGTGATAAATGTTTAGTCCTATTGGACAAGCATAATCTGGTGAGAAATGGCATACCCCTTGTGAATGCAGTACCGCAAAGGAGAACGGTCAGAAAGTAAAGAGCTGAGTTGCTCAAACAATCATGCAATCTACAATACACCCAACTAAAGGAACAGGGAACAAATGTGAATACCCAAGTATGAGAACTTACTCTATGCCGTGCCGGGAAGTATAGCTACAATGTGATAATGATTAAAACTGGAGGAAAGGATTATGTATAGTACCCATGGAAATCAAGATAGGAGAACTGACATTGCTAGCTCAGCACGAACATTACATTGATCGATTGCAGCCATACAAACTAACCAACATTTAACGTGTTACTGATTCACAACCACGTACTACATTTCAAAAGGAGGGTATATTATTGGAAGGACATGAGTCCAAAGAGCAAAAGTATTGTCTTCAACCACTACTAGAACATTAACATCGACGACAAGATAACCGACAATTCGGACCAATCAACATCGAACTACAATAAGGACATCCATCAAAAGGGAGATTGACAATAAAATACTTCACAATAACCGTGTGACGGACGCTACCAGTTTACTAAATGAGACATGGGACGACCGCACTCCGATAGGAGCATGTGGGCCTGACAGACTTATTTATAAGTTAGTCAGGTAAGTAGTAATGTATCAGTATGGTACCCCATGCAGGTAGACAAGTAGTGTTAAGAACACGAGAAGTAGTCAACTCCGTACTACGAACTGTGATGCAAATCACCTCGAAGATGGACGAGAAGAACCGCAATTAAACCAACGGGTTAGAGGAACCAAGAACCTACAACACAGAGTAGCACTATTCATAAAAACAAAGCACTACAAGGCGACCCTTCGAAGATGAAGACGCTGATAACAGAAAAAGGAAACCCACTGTATAGACGAATAATACGTAGAACCCTCGTAAGGATTATGCAAGTTCTTGCAATCCAGAGGAATCTACCAAATGATGTGAACTTAAACGCGTAACTACGCAATAATGGAAGAACGAGCTAGGATACTAGCAGATGCTTTAACAAGAACATAAACGTTATAATGACTAACAAACCGTCAAATCGACTAAAATGTGATGCGTGCGGAAGCGACAAACACGAACAATTATCAATAATAAATACGTGGTCAAACTTAGACGAGTAAACGCACAGAGAATAATGGGAAATGGAAGATGAAGTTGCACAACTCTAATACGAGCACAACATATGGATTTCCCTGGCAGGAAGCAGGAAGAACCATACCAACGTTGTTGCTAACCCGACACACGGGAAGAAGGTATAATATATATCAACACGAACAATGTGTCACTCCGGAACAAAACCGCCAGGAGACATGGATGACAATCGATATCTAAGTAGACATCAAGGCTAGTCCGTCTCGATATTACCAAGAAAGGCGTAAAGAGCACCAAGTACTAATAATAGCCAATGTCATGTGACAACTCAAGCTAAAGTCTGTGAGAGAAGATACGGGAAAATGCTAGTAATCCCAACGATGGGATATACGACAATACAAGGAATCAACCGAGCCTATATTCATGGGTCTACACCCTCTGTACGGAGTGAGTGGGCCCATCAGAACGAATTCGGGAGAAAGCACAAACACGTGAGTCATACCCTTTATATATTTAAGATCCTGAAGGGACTAGAGTCATACCCATCTCTCTAATGTGAGAATAATCTACTCCAAAGATGGAAGATACCACATGAGAGTTAGAGGACTCTATGAGAGCCAAGTATCCAGCGCTCCTTGTGGAGAGCCTGTTGAATACTTGTGGGGTACGGGGGCGTAACCCTTTTTAAGGGGGGTAGAGCCTCTTGGCTGTGCACATGTTTGCACTGAATTCTATTATTTTGTATGTGGGGCATACGATGTTGTTTGTTGGTATGTTTGTGGGTATGTGGGGCATACGATGTTGTTTGTTGATGTTGTTATTCGTTTTTGTGTGGTGTGTGGTACGCGGGGCGTAAGTTGTCAATTGCTGTGTGTGATGTGCACTTGTTGTATGTATCTTATGAAATACTTGTTGGAATGATGTGGTTACATCCACGAATGTAGTACTTTTCTTTATGAGATGTGTGAATATATATTTATAGTACCTTGTAGATTGATTACATATGGTATCGTCTAGATACGAAATAAATCATTAGATATGGAATGTGGAATGATGGCATGGTATGGACACCTCGGGGAGGTTGCCAGGGTTGGTAGAACTGATAGGAAATAATGGTGCTGATGGATCGCCTACATCCATATGTTTGAATTAACGCCACAAGTGATGGCCATGTGCTGTATAAGTGCAATACGATGTGTGTAAATGATATATCACATAGATATACATTATGGGATCATATGGGTAGTTATTAATACACTTATTTAAGTAAAGCGACTTCGGGACGAAGTCTTTTTTAGGGGGGTAGATTGAAATACCCCTACTTAATTAAACATGATTTAAATATAAATTAACTGCATTAAGGTATAAACAAACATTTAATATTAATACGGTCACGCACTTATATACATGCGTATATATATGTACATATACACAACGTTACAATATTATAACGTTGTGCATATAACTAATAACATGACATGATGATGTAGTCGCATTGGTACATATGACCGAAAGCATATAGCTAAAACACGACAAATAAAATAGTCGTATCCGTATATAAGTATAATCAATAATGTGACATAACAAAATAACCGCATATATATATATGTACACATAACAAATAACGCGACAAGTTAATACAGTCACTTATATACAATAAATAGGCATAATAAGGCTGAAACAAAAAAAAAAGAGCAAACACGCTCTAGCCAGGATTCGAACTCGAGACCTTTCGTACCATTCCCGAAGCCTTAACCGGTTGAGCTATGCTCGAATTCGGTAATAGATACCCACAAATGTAAACAAGTATCTCGCTACTAAGGTCACAAAGGGAAGAACAGGGACAAACACGCCCCAATGCAATGCTTCTACTCACCTGTTTCTCGAGACCCCAAAGTCTAAACTACTCCAAACTTCCATAACGACAGAGCTAATTATTCTTCTAATTGCCCATAAACTTCCACGCGACAAGCTTATATTTTTTTTCAATCGCCCATAACATCCCTCTTGTAACTTGCAACCACCTGCATTGTCTTGATCTCAGTAGCTCCATAGAACCGATAAATCCACTCAGCCTTCCTTCTTGAACCAGTGTCTCTGTCTAACGAGACTAGTTGCCTTCTGTTCTATGCGGGAACTCATCCCCAGTGTGCAAGACCTGAAGCAGACCAACCCAGCCGCTGCTTCACGTAAGGTAGAGTAACTGCCCATTCCCTTCCCCTTCTGTTCTGTACTGGCTTCACCCGCTGTCGACCTTACGATCTCTTTAACTTCTGCATAGACCTGTTTTGGGAATCTAGTCCCTGGAGAACGCATCAACTCCACGAGCAACAAGCCACTACCGCTTCAAGGAAAAACAAAACTCAATAAGGTAAACTACAACCGGTTTCCACACCATCTGTTGCATCCGTTTTGTGTGCCCGATCACACTGAGCTTACACATTGCCTTCCTCCTTACTACCATAATAATCCTAGCAGAGCTGGAACACTCTTTTTTTTTCTTTCCTGTCTTTCTTCACGTAATGGATCAGAGGTTAGGACTCAGTTGGGTGAAGGAGCAAGACCAAGCAAGTTTCCCTTGCTGCACCATTCACGGCAAAAAAAAAGAGAAAAAAGACAAGGTAATGATCATGACTACCCTAGATCTACTCCAACCCATGTATTTTTCTCTGAGTTATTACGGGTTAACCTCAGGGTGGTTTTTCCAGCTGTCGTCAAGTGACCCAGAGCACTGGAAATCTCATCTGTACTGAGAATCCACAGGGAGAACCAGCTTAAACTCAGAAAGAAAGAAGGATTTAAGGTAAAACACTCCTGAGCTAACCAAAGTCTTTATCTGTGTACGGTTTTGAGAAATAAACATTGTGTAAGTAACTAGTATTTCCTGATGCAAGAGTAACAAATGTACCTACTTATAAGAGCTAAACAACAGGTGAATTAGTTCAGAGATTCTCTGTAAGAATCAGTTAAAGAAACCAACGCAGGAGACAAAGATAATCTCTACAATTTTCTTCCATGTATAAACCAGTTCAGAAACAAGGTAATGGCTGTAGGGTTGGACAAGGAACTTAAGCCTTACCAAGACATTATACTATGAGTAGGCTAACTGGAGGAATATAGGAGAATTAGATGGGCATTAAAGAGAGAAAAAAATAGTTGAATGTAAAACTTGTTTCAGTTCTGTCATGCATGTCACGTTTCTGATAATACAGGTGGAGTTGGGGTTACCTGTGTTGCTTTGAGTCTGTGCTAAAGTTAAAATCTCGACAAAACCTTAACTAAAATGGGTACGCAGTTGGAAGGAGGTGTAGGTTGATCTAGAAAACTGACAGAAAAGAAAAAGTAGGAACAAACAGCATTTCTATTTTAATTGTAGTTTCAGGAACTTCTTGTTTCTGTATAATAATGTTACAGAGAAGTAAAAAGGGTGACATTGAATAGTACAAGAGCTTAAAACATTACCAACCACTTAACTAGGTATGTAGGTAGTATAGAAGAAAAAAAACTGTAAACCACTGTAAATAAATAAAAGAAGACAGATAAGAGGATTTACCAGTTTAGAGTGCAGATTTTGTCATCCTAATCTTTTTGTATAATAACTTTCAGGAGCCTAAAAATGGGGTGGTAAAAACCTATTTTGAATCTGTTGGAACTTAAAGAGGAAAAAAAACTATCACGTCCTAAACTACCTGAACTAGTATTGAGAGAACTGAAGAGCAACACGTGAGTAAAAACAGAAAGGAAATAGAAGAGGAAGAGGAAATATATGTAACAGATTCCAATTGTAAATACTCTTTCTATTGCAATACTTTAAAATGCCTTGGTGTTGGTGGGACTGTCTAAACAGTTTAGGATAAGGACTCTCAGAAAACCAGAAAAGAGAGTCAACCAGTCTTGCAATGCTGTCTCTGTAACAACAACAATTCAGATTTCAGTTTCTTTCTTCTTCCTCAGTTTTTAGATTCTTTCAGTCAGTGTTTGATAGTTATGTGTCTGTAACAAGTGTTTTGGGACTTAGTTGAGTGTAGAAGCTTGATTGAATACTTAAGTAACTAGGTAATAAGGTTGGAGGGATGAATCGAAATGTTATTCATGAATAACGAAAAGACTAAAGAAAAAAAATAGATTGAGTCTTTCTGTTTCAGTCATTGCATTTATTCAGTTTCTGACTTTCTAGACTTCTGGTGGGGTAAGAGGTCTTGGTGGCTCTACCTCTACTTTTGGTTGTTTAGAATTAAAACCTTACTAAGACTCTTAACTAAGGGTTAAAACCGTCTGGGAATTAGAAACAAGATAAGGAACTGAGAAAGGGGACAAAACAAAACCTTAGCAATTCTCAGTTTTATCAGTTTCGAGAATAGCTCCAGTTTCAGTGCCTGACTATCTCTGTATCTGTAACAAGGCTGTCTTGGGTTAGCTTGAGTTAGAAACTTGATAACACACCAGATTGACAGGGTCAACAGTTTAGAGAGGTTTGGGAATTCAAACACTGAACAAACAGAGAAGAATCATACATCAGTTTCAGTCTGTCTATTTCTTTTCTTTTAGTTCTGGGTTTTTGAGTTCTGTGTAAATCTGTTCAGTAGAGGTAACAGCAAGATGTTGAGGTTGTTTAAAGAAGAGAAAAATTACTGAACCTGATAGCTCAGACATAAACACATTGAGAGGGGCTAGCCAATGTAACAAACTGAATTAAATAACAGAAGGAAGGAACATCGACCTTAGTTTCAGTTTTAATCCTTAGACTTCTGTTTTTGTATGTTTATTACCTCAGTGAAGACAATGAGAGAAGAATGAAATGTCAACTCATGTATACAGGAAAGAGTGATAGGTCAGTTTAGAAAACTAGTAGAGGTGAGAATAAGAGTATACACCGGTTTCTGAATTCCAGTTGCAGTTTCAGAAACATTGTTTCGGTATAACTAAGTTGTAGAGTGCCTAAAGGGGGTTGCACTGAGTGGTTCAAGGGCTTAAAATCTTGCTAATTCACTTAACTAAAATGTAGCATCCTGGAAGAAAAAAAAGAAAACTGTAAGCTACTGTCAAACCGAAAGGAGGAAAAACAGATAGAAAGAGATCAGTCCCTTTCCTGTCATAGCAGTTTCTTTTCCTGTCCCTGAGTAAGCCAATCCCTATGAGAATGAAACTGTAATAACCCCATGAACTAAGTAGCTAGCATAGTGGGGGAGAGAGTGAAGAGAAAACCAGATCAAGGAAGGAGAAACAAAACAGAAGAGGAATAACTTATCAAACTTAATGCAAGTTTCCAATTGTTTTCAGAAATGAATGGCTTTCTGTATAAAACCTGTACAGAAGGATACGGAGGGTGAATTGAGTTATGAATGAACCTAAGATACGCCTAGGAGAGTGAACTAGGCTGGGGCTTCCATTGGAAGTTTTAGGAGCAAACGAATAACCTAAACAAGGAACAATAAGTAGTGGTACAGTAAGATTGCTTATGAGAATTTCGATTGATTGTTCCTTCTGTGTAAGTAAGTTCATAGGGGAGGTAAAGTTGTGATGCAGTCCTAAAAGTCTATTATTCTGTAATAGAAATGGTGGGATGGTGATTTTGAGATGTGAAAGGAAATTAGATGTACATATATATATATATATATGTAACCGATAACTAAGCAAGTGTGAAAAGACCTTGGGTTATATTTTACCACAAGGTTTTTGGTGTTATAAAATTTAATACCTACAACATATTTAAGTTATGGGGTCACAATGTGGTTAATAAGAATTATACGGTAAAGGAATTCAAGTGTAACACATGTGTATACTATTTTCGGTATACATAACAACTACCGAAACCATATGTTATAAGTCTAAAGTTATGTAAAGCATTATGCTATATAGCATCATGATATGAGTGTAACACAAATGATATTATGTGGTCAAGAATATAGTTATTCAAACTGTTATGCTAAATGCATACATATATAGATAAACACGTACCAAGAAATAAAGTTATACACTATAGTTACAACGACATAAAATACTAAGGTTAGTATAAGACTTGGGTTTGATAAATAAACCCTAATGAAGTATCATAAGTGTAAACGTAAGGTTTTTATACTCTATCGTAAACCGAGTATTAACTCACATGACGTGTAAGGGGTTTCAAAATAATGGTACTTTAACTAGTAACAAGTGTTAAGTCTGGGGATATAGTACTGAGATTTCAAACGTTATTCGGAAATACCGAATTGTACTGTCATGTGGATTGACGCTTAGCGTTCCTTGTATTACTAGATCGCACTTCCGACATACGCGCTCGAAAGCTCTAGTGGTCTGCACGGCACGAATCTAGACACGGTGTACGGTATGTAAAGGGGTTTGATCCGAGTTGTCCTGAGGAATTCCTCGGGCTCAGATTTGTTTGATAAATAACTTGTGTGAATGTATGTATGTGATTTATGTGTGTGATGGGTAGCTATGTTTACTGCATTATTTATTTATGCACGAACGTCCTACGGGACTAATACTACGTCGACTATAGATCGACTTATACAAAACTACATATGCGAAATGTGTGATTGTGACCATCGTTGCTTGACCTAATACGCTAAGTATTACAAGTATGTAGTTATAACATAAGTAAAACACTTAGGAACGGGACACGACATTGTCGGTCTCTAGAGCTTTGACTCGAACGTGAATACTACCTAGAATAACTCTAGGCATGCGTAAGACCCATAGGGCAGCCAATAAGGAGGCTGTATAGGATATCTCGTTGTCACAGCGGTTTAGTAGTGTTGTTGTTTAGTGTTGGATATAGTTTCTGCTTCGTTACTCGCATGGGCGGGTGACAGCAAGTGACACCCGAATGAGTTTTAAGTTGTTGATTATCCTTCCGCTGTAAGACGTGTTATTTTTCTATTAACGTGAGACTATACGTATTTGTTTATGAGGGGTGTTACATAAGGAGGCTGTCTAAGGTCATCTATGCTAGCCCAGTATGGACTACGAAAGAGTCAAAACCCGAACCAACAATAAAATGTGGGCTGAGAATTACAACAACCCAAACAGGTCAAACCCATCTATCTAAAAGACAATATTGACAAACACATTCGATAGTCTATGCATGATGGTTTTGCTGAAATTATATCAAAATGAAACTCTAACATCTATAAGAACAAAGTGATAACATAAGAGCATGAAATAAAAATGAATTATACCTATAATTACAGTAAGGGACACAAATAATAGAAAATTAAAATTTATGATGAAAATGAGTAAACATTCAAAATTATGAGAAGAGGTGCTATGGTGGGTGGGGGGTAACATTGATGCCGCCTCAGTCGAGCTGGTAAAGATCCAAAGAGATGTACCAGCCGTTACTTGTGTTCGAACAGAAGACCCCGATAGTCCTAGTTGAAATCCAGCTTCCTAATCCTAGAGCAGCTTCCCGTTCCACAAGCATTAGGTACATGTAATAGGACACAACATAGAAAGGAAGATAATTAATGTTAAGAGAATGAAATGAGGTTGGGATGTGTGCAATGTGATAATACATTCCCTGATAAGTGTGGAATTTATCTATGTTTTAAAGCTCAATGTGATTAATATTTTATTGGTTTATATGATAAATTTCTTACGTATATGTTATTTTATGTTATATGCGAAGAACTCCTTCACATGTGGTTTTATCTAAAACAGGTAAAAATCGCTAAATAAAAGGTCTAAGAACACATGTCAAGAACTTAACGATCAAGACGGGACCAAAATGACATAAAAAGGAGCTTTCTGGTGAATTTTTGGTATGGTGCAGGTATGTGTCCAGATTTACATACCCGGACCACACCTGGGGGGGGGGGGGGGGGCTACTGCATAAATTTAGGCATGGTCCGGGTTTAAACGATGGTACATTCCCGGATCAGCGATGATATGCGTGAGAAATGTATATAGGCTGGATCGTGTTTACGTGGAGTATATGGATCATGATCGATCCATGCATGCTGGTGGACTGGAGCTGTCTGACATGAGGAGTCAACACACATTCATGTGGGCTTTCATACATTATTACATGTTGGGTCTCGTATTTACACACATGGGCTGCGACACGTTAATTCTTGGGCATGCAAGGGGACATTGGACCTGGCCATGCACAGAGGCGCGGACTGTTTTGTCGAGAGAGGTGCAGCTGCATGATGGGCTGCATTTACATGCAAGTGATGAAGACAGCCATGATGAGCTGCAATCATGGATGTAGGCGCGAACATCATGGCAAGAGGCGCAGATAAATGAGTTGGTCAACTTGACCTCCTTGGTCAACTTAGTTGATTTGGTCAACATGGTCAACCTATATAACGCCCTTATTTAACGAAAATGCAGCGGAAATAAAATACTAAGGCGAATACAGATCATCGGGTTCCAAACACCCGACACCAAACCTCACCAATTATAACCTAGGATAATACAAATGCTACGGTCTGAACTCGAGAAAACATAACATAAACCTAACAATAGAAAAAACGCCAACGCTCCACAAATCCTAATTCCCATCCCAACACTCATTCTCTTCGTGGCCACCTGTATAACAATTCATACCTGCAAGATAAACCAAGCAGCCCACCCCGGGAGGGGTGAGTCAGTTCCCTGGAATGGAACTGGTACTATTCTCATAACAGAAATTAAAACATAATCTTTAAACAATATAGTAACTTGGAAAGAAACTCTTAAAACAAAACAGAGGAACAGGCACTTCAAAATCACCAAGTCAAAGTAACAAGCAAAGAATAGAGATAGACAACAAAAAAGGGTAAAGTTAGTCAATTAAAACCACACCATGAGTTAGTGAACATCCCATGCTAAAGTTGATTTAATTCCAGTTAAGAGTAGAAAGACTCAAGTAGTCACAAGGACTAAGGAAAGAAAGGAGAAATCCATGAACCAACAACTCAAGAGTGGAATGAAACCAATTGGAAGAGATGGCTCTGCTGGCAATCACGTCCCTTTTGGGACAAGGGATATACAGCCCCTCGCTGTTAACTACGTCCGATAGGACAGGGGATATACAGCCCCTCGCTGTTTACAACGTCCGATTGGACAGGGGATATACAGCCCCTCGCTGTTTACCGGTGAAGATGTGCGCACATCACAACAAAGACTCAGCTCATGGATGAAACAATATCCAGAGTCAAAAGAAGAGTTTACCAAGATTGACATTTCCCATATTCCCACTAGATTATTAACTGTACAAGTGCAATACCAAAACACTCAGTCCTACAAAGTGCAGAGGCGTAAACCCTCAACAATTAATATCTAATGAGACAACCATATAAGAGGAACCAATGATCATGTGAGTTGTACATTCAAGGCTCAGTTAGTCACATCAAGCTGAGTTAGTCACACAAATAGTTTCCTTTGAAATCCATTCAAGCTCAATTAGCGTTTCTCAAAACATTCCATAAAGTTCGTTAGTAAAAGTATCTGAGTACGAGAAATCGTACCTGGTATGTGTAGAAGCAGTAACCAAACTTGAAAATGCAACTACTTCCACTAATCACCTATAATTAAGGTATTCCACCATTGATTAGTTAAGGAACTATAATGCTACACATCTTTCATTCTTACTAGTCTATAGTTTTGGTTTACAATTACTCTCTCTTAAGGATTTGGGTAGATCTCGTAATTAAATCTTTAATGTACATGTTAATTTATTCCATTTACGTACTCCTGAATATATTTAGCTTAATTAAACTCTTTAGTTACACTTGGCTAACTTACTTTAATACCTATTTAAGGTTTAGGATATGTATTTCCCCCTAATAGTCCACTTAGATGTCACATTAACATTTAATATTTTAATTGTCACATATGAGTTAGGTTTATCCTAATATTTCCCTCTTATTATGTTTCTCATAAGGTATGTTACTTCTTTTATTTACTTCTAATGTATTTATATATACACATATATTTTCCTTAGGATTTATCCTAAACATTCTTTAAGAAATTCTTATTGTATTTAATTATCTTTAATAACCTTTACACCTATCCACTCCCGGTATATAATTTATAAAATAAAGTATTTCCTTAGTTTAATTTAAGTACATTACCCTCCGCATTATCTAGTTGGTACAAACATAGATTGACTAAATTTCTTATATATATATTCAGTTCACTTAAAAGCTTGTACTCAAAATATTACTTCAAATTTTGTATTAATGTTAGTTTAGTATAATTTTATTATTCTCAACCTACAAAGTTTATTAATCATCTATACTTTAATTTTGTTACATTCAAAACCTTATATTATAATATACCTTAGGAAAAATTCAGAATTACAATTTTTAGACCTATTTCTTCTTGTCTAAAAATCCCCAAATTAAATATATAGAACTATAACATTTTAGACATATTATAAATTTTTCTTTCATAAAAATACCTTTTTAATTATCCAAACAATTCCAAAATTCACAAAACTTACAAAAATTATAATTTACGTTTAAAACTCAAAACCCATATTAATTTACATCAAAATAAACTACATTTTATAAGGAATCTATGGTTAAAATTTTGTCTCAAAATACATTAGGGAAGGTCATTAAATAAATCTAGTAAGTTAGGACTTTATTCTGGAAAACATATTAAATTATTACAACTTAAACCCCCACCTTCTAATCTCGGCCGTTCATTTCTATTAACCGCAATCAACGGCCTACATCTTGTGAGTTCATCAAAAACTCCCAAATCGCACCCGAGTACTAATCCCTCAATATCTCACAATCTATAGAACGAAATTCGACGATTCTTGTTCCTATGGATTCGAAATTAAATTCTGGTTCTAATGGTACCGATTTCCCTAATTATCATGCAGAATTGAAGATTTTCAAATCTGGGTCGAAGTTAGGGTTTATAGGTTGGTTTCGGTTTGAATTTGACAAATTCCCCTATTGTAATCCGTAATAGACTAAATTGGCATGTGGGTTTGACCGGTAATGAAGTTACGATTTGCAACAACGGAGCAATTTGATCAGAAACTCACCGAATTGCATTAACGGGGAGAATCAAATCGGAAATTCTGGAAACTTGTTAGTTCATGTGCAGTTCAGGTAGGCAACTTCTCGAATCAACTCGCGCCAACTGTGAGGGATTTGATTCACGAAACCTATCACAATCCAAAACTAGACATGTAACTCTAGACGTTAGTGGAAGAATCATTGAATTTGATGAACTAGGGAGAAAGTTACAGATCTCACAAGATCTGTGTTTACCTAGTCGGTTTCAGGATAATCTGGGCAGAAATACCACCGTGATCGAGTAGGCAACTTTAGACAGCTTTATCTCCCAAACCAGTGCGAATCAGCCTTGGTCATTAACATGACAGTTGTAGAGGGATTAGAGATCTACACAACGAGCTAGAGAAATGGATTTTCGTCCACAGACGAAGAAGTTATGGTCCGACTAAGTTTACCTGATTAACTGGATTTCTGGAAATCTGGGTTACGGTTTCGCAGGGAGGCAACTTTGGATCAATTTTCCGGTCATTGGAGAAGGAGTTAGATGGTGTGTGAGTAATGGTTGGAAAGAGGAATGATAGGAGAATCGAATGAAACAGACGGCATACCAAATGGCGGAGTAGAGAAAAAGATATAGGCGTCTAAAGATCGACCCCTGACATGCCAAAACTGAAGGAAACTTAACCGATTAAGTTAACTTGGTGCTGAATGGCGCGACACGTGTCCCGAGGCGCGCGGCTGAGTCAGCTAGCCCTGGACACGTCAGCAACCTCCAAAATTTTGGTTCTAAACTTCAATTTATCATAACTTTGGCTAGGATGATCCGTTTTTAACGTTCTTTTTATCAATCTTCTTGGTTTTCCATAACCTTTTTATTGGTATAGTTTTCATGGCCTGATTTGACCATTCTCAAAAAGTCAATCCTAGCAAGGCTTTTGAAGCTTTAAGGTTTCTATGATTTAATTTGACTTTTAAGCCTTAAATCAATGTTCAAAATATTTCTAAAATATTTATAATATAATTGGAGTGTCTTTAAATTTTCCCAAGATTTATTGACTTATAATCTCACTATTAAATTCATAATACCATATAATAAATTAATATTTAATAGTATTATTTAGGGTTTACTAAAAAAATCCCCTAAATTAATTTAAATTAATTTATGGGGTATTTCAGTCTACCCCCTTAAAAGGAACTTCGTCCCGAGTTTAACCCAAGTAATAGCTACTCACACCACTTCACGTGTGCTGCCAAGAATTACCAAGATGTTCATCCGATAACAATCCAACCAAAATTCCATACCAATTGTAATTTCCCCACAATCTATCCCACAATTTCCATTTCCAAATTCCACGCAAGATTACTCAACATCAGACCAAAACCAAGATTTTTCATTGATAGAAATCAAGAATCACACAATAGAAATCAAGAATCACACAATGTATAAATCAAGTACATACATACACCTCTCCATCACTCGACTAACAAAACAAACAAGGAATAATATGGATGAGGTGACGAAGAAAGAGTATGCACTACCCCCCCCCCCCCCGAAAAGAGCCAAGGTACGCCCTCGTACAGCTATGACCAAGAACCCATTAAAGGCAAGAATACAAGGAAATATCATGTGAATAGGTGTGGGTACTTCACTCTCATGGAGCCCTCAGTCTCCCAAGTAGCTTCTTCAACCCCATGATGCTCCCAAAGAACTTTCACCAGCGTGACTGATCTGCTCTCGTTTCTCGAAGATTTGATTTGTATAAGATTTCTGAATGAGTGTAAAGTCTACTCATTAGTGTACAGTTGAATGGTAGATCTCTCAATGCTTGGCACGTATCGGAAGCTTAGTAGTCTCACTGAATGAGTTGACCAGCACTCGTCTAGGCCGATACATGCTATCTAAGTCGCGTAGGTAGATGATCTTCTGATAAACTCGATACCAGTTCATCAGCCCAGCGGGCTACGGACGATGTATGACTAGTCAGTATACCTATGAAGTGCTCCCAAACTGTCTGCACTCTGTAATGTATTCACGCTGTCGCATATCTAGTACTTACGGGACTACGCTTAATTCTGCTCCATTGTGCAAGTATCACATTGACGATGAACCTCTCTATCGGAGACATCTTGAGAGTAAGAGTCTTTCACCTCCTCAGCACTGATGAATGAAACATCATGACCTTCCCCATCCGCTGAGATCTAGTCATACTGTCTAGTCATCCCTTTAGGACCATAGCTTATCCCTCTCAAATAAGATGCCTCTCATGCCTAGCCCGCTGAAATTCCATACGCTGATCCCGTAAGATCTGCTGACTACTCTGCTCATTCCGAATCCTCTATGTCATCCTGCAGTCTCTGAATATCCTCCTACCAATCAAAACTGTCTCAGTAGGTCACTCCATGATAAAGGTGTCTGGCACGTCTGCCATACAGAGCCTGAAATGGTGCCATGCCGATAGACGAGTGATAAGAGTTGTTGTAGGAGAACTCTACCAAGTGTAACGCTCTACCTAACTCCTCTAATAGTCTAAGGCGACCGCTCTCAACATATCTTCTTCCAGTGGTCTAAATCGTCCTCTAATCGGCAGTCTGTCCCTTCCCTCTTTTGAGGGTGGAAGGCTGGCTAAGTCGGCAGCTGAGTACCAAATGCCTCCTGCACCTGACGCCAAAATCTACTAAGGAAACGTGCATCACGATCGAAGACGATCGTCTTCGGTACCCCATGGACCGGATGTGCTCTGATGGTGAACACCTCAGCTAGTTTGGGGCACCTTCCATGTGTCCTTGATAGGGTGAACCTGCTGTCTGAGTTAACCTATCGACTATCACACCCAAATTGTGTTCAATCCACCTCTAGCTTGAGGGAGACCGACCACAAAATCCATACTAATATCGTCAAAAACCAGCACAGTACCGGTAATGACTAAATCTGGCCTCCTGGTCGCCGATGCTCGAACTTCACCTTCTGACAGGTGAGACATCGGGAGACGAAGTCTGCTACATCCCTCTTCATCCCGCTCCACCAGAATAACTTCTTTAAATCCTTTACATCTTGGTGGCTCTAGGATGTACTGACAATGTAGAGGAATGAGCTTCAGAGAGAATCCTGGTCTAAAGTTCTGTCGCATCCTGAGGAACGCAGAGTCTGCCTCTGACTCAAAGGTGTCCCTCGCTGTCTAGCTCGTAGTCATACTTCAGACCATCAGTCAACCCATCTGCTAATTTCTACCTGTCACCCTGTAGATACACATCACTGTCCTGAGCTGCATATACCTCATCAGCTATCGTGGTCGTCTGTATGAGAGCAAGAAGTGAATGCGCTCTTCTGCTCAGAGCGTCAGCCACGATATTCCCTTTACCCTCAATGTACTGGAGGTCGATATCATAATCAGCTAGTAGCTCGATCCATCGTCGCTTTCTCAAGTTCAGCTCCTTCTGGGTCCAGATGTATTTCAAACTCTTATGATCTGTCATAATTCGGACCGTGGCTCCATACAGGTAGTGTCGCCTCTTCAAAGAAAAAACTATGGCGAGGAGCTCAAGGTCATGTGTGGGATAATTTTCTTCATGCTTCTTCAGCTGTCGAGAAGCGTAAGCCACAACTCTGCCATTCTGCATCAATACTCCACCGATCCCCTTGCCTGAAGCATCGCAGTAAACCTCGAATCCCTCATTTCCCTCAGTGATTACCAATACTGGAGCTATGGTCAAAACATCCTTCAATGCCTGAAAGGAGACCTCACATGCCTCTGTCCATACAAACGGGCTATCCTTCTTCATCAGAGAGGTTAAGGGCTTGGCTAGCCAAGAGAAATCCTTCAAAAAGTGTCTATAATAGCCAGCCAACCCAAAGAAGCTCCGAATCTCGGTCACTGAGCGGGGTCTGTGCCAGCTCTCCACCGCCTCAATTTTAGCTGGGTCTACTGAAACTCCCTCAGCTGAGATCACATGACCAAGAAATGATACCTTGTCCAGCCAGAATTCACACTTGCTGAACTTGGCATAGAGTGGCCTCTCTCTCAGAATCTCCAGGGCTGTCCTCAAATGCTGCTCATGTTCCTCCCTACTCTTGGAGAAGATCAAAATGTCGTCTATGAATACGACCACTGACTTGTCTAGCTGGGCTTGGAAGACCCTCTAACATCAGATCCATGAATCTCGCTGGTGCGTTAGTCAGTCCAAACGGCATCACTGTGAACTCGTAGTGGCCGTATCTGGTTCGGAACGCTGTCTTCTCTATATCCGATTCAGCTACTGCTATCTGATGATATCCGGAACGCAGATCAACCTTGGAGAACACCTTTGCTCCCTTCAGCTGGTCAAATAGGTCATCGATCCTGGGCAGTGGGTACTTGTTCTTGATCGTGACATTATTCAACTCCCTGTAGACAATACATAATCTCATGCTTCCGTCCTCTCTTCTTGACGAACAGCACAGGAGCACCCCAAGGTGAGACACTGGGTCGGATGAAACCCTTATCTAGTAACTCATGCAGTTGTTTCTTCAATTTCAACCATCTCTGCAGGGCCCATCCGGTAGGGTGCTTTGGCAATCGGTCCCGTACCAGGTATGAGGTCGATGTTGAACTCAACCTCCCTCAGTGGTGGTAGTCCAGGTAATTCCTCTGGAAAAAACGTCGGGGTACTCCGACACAACTGGTACGTCACTCTTGAACTTCGGTCTGTCCTCAGATCCTGGTCATAACAGTAGTAGGCGGTCGCGTCCTTGGACACCTCCTTCATCAGGGATAACGCCGATACAACCTTCACAGTCGGCTGCTTGGGCTGCATTCGGTATGATACTGTGATTCCTGTAGCTGACTTCAGGAGGAGACGGTGCTCTGCACAGTGTAGCTTACCTCTGTATCGCTGTAGCGTGTCCATGCCCACAATTATGTCGAATCCCATGCCAGGGAAGACAATGGCATCAAAGAGGAAATCTGCTCCCTTGATGTGTATGTTCAAGTCCTTACATTGCTTACTGCACTTGATTAACTCTCTGAATGGCAATATGACTGAGCAGTCATGGATATCCTCTGTAGGGGAATCTATCTTAGCATGGAATGCCTTGGATATGAATGAATCCAGAATCAAACAGAACAGTGGCTTCCACTTCATTAATTAAGAACGTGCCTGAAACCACAGAGTAAATTCTAAGATTTTCAGGCAACTCTTCCAGGTAATAAATCAGGTTAGTAGTTATACATGTGATGACCATCCCATTGCTCTTCGCTTGAGCCTGGTTCAACACAGTCAACCTGATCTCTGAGTTTCCACCCCTACAACGACGCAACAAAACTCATAAATTTCCATTCTTATTAAGGTCTTCATGAGCATCTTAATGATTACAATGCTGAAATTGCAAAATACATGGCTAGATCTATCTAAAGGTTAGTTTAAACGGCCAGGGTTCATGTGGGGCTGGTTGATGATGGATGTGGGGGCTGTGTTGGGCTTAATTCTCTTCACCCCATGGTAGATAAGTCTGGCTGCTCCTCCGAATATCAGCACATCACCTGACTTCAGGAGGATCTTTGTAGCAAGATCCATCCTCTTCTGATCTCCAAATAGGAATTCCGCGTCATCTCCAAGTGATATGGACACCACTGGAACTCCTCTGGTGATGGACTCTAGAGACTCGTCCCTATGCTGATGCATTCCTAGCTTACCTTCTTTTCCATAGAAGTGGATGATGCACACTTCTGAGGTTAGGTCTGGGACGGGTTCATCCTCCAATTCTTGGGCTGCTTTAACTGCAGCTCCAATGATGGTCTGCAACTCTCCTGGGAATGGTGGCACCTCCACCTCTTCATAGCTTCTAGTGGTGTGTCCCACTTCTTACCTAGGCACATGATCTTCACCTTCATGGTTGAACCGTTCTTGAAGCTAGGGGTGTAAAAGTTCCCTCCTTTCACACCTAATTCTCTGATCTTGAGGATCAATGCATATTGGTCAGCTGGGGTCAAAAATTCTCGTAATAAGATCATCCCGGGTTGAAACAGTATATGCTATCCTGATACAATCCGATCTGATCCTCTATTCTACGTTACCTGGTCTCGATCACAGAATTTCGCAAGAGTAGAGAGAGAGAGAGAGAGCCTTAGTTAGAGTCGAGTGTAAGTTTGATTGCCAAATGTAGCGTGTCTTATTTCATGGGGGTACATCCCTATTTATAGTATTTTGGGCCTTGGTTCCATGGTGTCAGCCTGTATTTTACATGTATAAGTACAGTTTTACTCTCTCTTAGTATCTTTGGCTGACCACAGGCGGTCGGTCGTACCGTATTTTGCCTTGTCTAAGTCCTATTTTCATCCGGATGGAGACGGCCGATGCCCTATGTGCTTCTACTTCCATCCAGCTGAAGCGGCCGGATGCTCTATGCAACTTTATTCTCATCCGGCTAGGCCGGCCGGATGCTCTCCGTGTCTTGTTTTGACTTGGCACCATTTCTTCCCTTCTCATCAGTCCCACAAGTTCTATCTTTCTGAATTCTTGGAGAAGAAGATAGAACTTCTGTGTCCTATGCCTGTGCTTCGGTGAAAATTTTTGTGACTGTAGCCATCCCTGAGGTTCTTTGGTCTGTCTATGCCTCGTCTTTTCCCTATCTCAGTCCCACAAGTTCTTTTTCTTCATATCTGGAGAGAAAGAACTTTTTACTGGCCACGCGCGAAGCTTGTGACCCGAACTTGCTTTTTACCGCTTTTTGAATTTTCCGCCTGTCTTTAGTGTGGAATTTACAGGGTCCCTCTTTTGACCAAACGTCGGAACCGTCTTTAGGAAGTGTACGGTCTTTTCTTTTCCCCTACAAAAAATATGTTTTTTGTTTTGCACATATATATATATGTTATTTATTTGGGCGGGAGAAAACTTTCCTTAAAGTCCGAGTTTTTTGAGCTTCTTTCTCTTTCTTCCTTTATTCTCTCGTTTCGTCTTCCCTTCTTCCTTTCGCCACTCTGCTATTGTGCTCTGTCCCACCCTTTGCTGTCGCCGTCCTCTGCCTCCTCACTAAGCTTCTACAATGTCTACCTCCGCCGCAAAACAGAGTAAGCTTGCTGCGAATTTTCCGCCGGCTATTGAGGCGATTCAGGGCTGCCGCTCCTCCAACGGCTTTCGCCCCACGTATCCGAAACCTTTAAAGCCCTTTTTGTCCGGGCGCGAGCCTTCTCCTTCCTCCCTTGACTATTCCTCCCTCTGCGATTGTCTCAGGGGGGTCGAAGCCCCACGTGGTACCCAGATTTACCTACCGTCCCCCGACTCTCACCCCAACGATGATTTTGGCCGTGGGTACGTGGTCTACGCCGATTTTTTCCGCTCCAGCCTAACCATTCCCCCACATCCCTTTATCTTGGGCTTTCTCCTCCGCCGCTGCTGTTTCCTTTCCCATCTTCACCCAAAGGCGATTTCCTATCTTCACGCCTTCGTTTCTCTCTGTGAAGAAAGCAAGATTCGGCCGGAGGGCACCGTCTTTGTCCGATTCTTCACGGTTAGAGTCGATCCTGATAGTCTAACCTTAATTGCGAAAGCCGGATATTCCCTCTTTGACTATAAAAGGTGCATGGATGGAGTCCATGGTGGTTTGTCATTGTTCCATGTCCCCCTTCCGGACGGGTCTTAGGTGTCCTTACTACGCTACTGAAGTTGGCAAAGGCCAATTGATTTCCCCAGAAACCCCTTCGGCTGAACTGCCTATCTGGAAGATTCTGAGGGCAGTAAGCAAAAAGCCGCCGACCGTCGAGGCATTTTTCACAAAAGCACGCCTATCTTCTCTGAAGACTTATCACAGTAAGTGTTTTTTCGTTTCCGTACACGTTTTGTCGTCTTCGTTGATTTGCTTATTGCTTCGGTGTGTCGTATGTAGACTTCTTCCAGAAGGGGGAGAAGATCGGCCCATTCCACAGCTGGAACTTCGTCATGTTCAAGATTGGGGATGAGAAAATCAACTACTACGACACTCTGGAGGCGGCTACTGATGCGGCTGAGCAGCTTCTAGGGGATAGCCCTCCTCCTACAAAGCGTCCCAGGCAAGAAGCCAAGGATGACCAAGCTGGTCACTCAAAGAAAAAGAAAAGGGTGGAATCCCCGGATCACGCTACGGCCGGATTGTCAGGTACTTGGCACGTGATCCCCGAGTCCGGGCATCGCGTCTTCCTTCCCCTCACCCCTGGTTCGGGTCTGGACCTTGGTTCTCGCCTGGGGCGGGAGTCCGGTCATCCGACTCCTATTTGCGAGCAATTTCCTAATTTGACGGGTTACTTTTCTTCAGATCCTATTCAAGAAAACACCCTGGAGGCTACAGACTTCCGTGCTGGTCCTTCGGCCGAACCGGGTTTGATTCTTGCAGTGCCCTTCCGCTTCCGGTTTTGTACATACCTATGTCTTTCGATAATGTAATCACATTTGTTTTTGTCACTACGGCAGTCTCTGTTCCTGTTAAACAAAGACTAAAGAAGAAACTACATCAAAGCCGAAGGCCTCACAGCCAGGGACATCAGGAGAAGGACAAACCTCTGGTGATCTTGAGGTCTCAAGATCATTCTCCATTGATGTTGCTGTGGCCACGGATGCGGCAAGGGATAGAGCAATGGAGTATCGTCAGGTGCCTGAGAATCCTGAGCTCCAGAGTAAGCAGAGAGAGGACTACATAGCTTCTTCTTCTTCCTCCCCTCCTCCTCCTACTCAGGAGTCCTACACTGGACCCTCCCAAAAGGAAGGGTGGTTCTACCATTGCGGGCACCCTCTCCCTTTAATATCCTGCGACTCTGCCAAGTATTCCTCCGTCTAGAAGGAGGCAATAAAGAGATCTGGTCATCCAGACGGGATCTTTGCTCCTCCGGCAACCTTTACTGCTACCAAAAAAAGGTTGCGGATCGGAGATGGGGGGCAGATGCCATCATGCGGCATTCCCTCCCAATAAATGATGTGTTTGAAATGATGTGGGGGGCATCTTTCAGGTTGGCATGTGTATCTCTTTTATGTTTCTCTCCTGTTTTGGTTTGGTTTTTCCTTAATTCTGTGAATTGTGTTGTTTTTAGGTGATGTCCATGGCTCAAAGTGCTGAGGTTCACTTCGGCAATCTCCAATCCAAGCTTCGCTATGAGGAAAGCCGAGCCAATAATGTTGAAGAGGAACTGAAGCTGTCCCGCTCCTCTCATGATGCTTACATTGATCAGGTTGAGTATGAGATTGACCGTAAGGCAAACGAGAGAACTGAGGCAATAAACAAAGACCTGCAGTTGTCCCGGCGAGAATGCGAGCGTCAGCGTGATGAGTATGAGTTGCAGCTAAAGAAACTCCGAGAAGAAAACTTTTCTCTAAAAGGCCGGATCGTGGAAGCTGACAACACTTTGATAGAGGTATGAAATCATCTCTTCTTTTTTGAGAAAGATAAGCCGACTCGGGCCTTCTCTGACCTAGACATTTTGCTGGATCAGGTGCACTCTATTCACCGGAACGAGGTGAACTCTCTTCAGGCTGACAAGACCTTTTTCTATCAAGAGAGGAATTCTTACAAGTAGGAGGCTGAAACGCTCGAACTGGAGAAGCAAACTCTTCAGCGGGAGAATGAGGCTCTTGTGAAAGAAAAAGAAAAGCTCATGCAGGAGCTTGATCGTCTGTCAGAGGAAAAGGCCGCACTGGAAGAGCAGTCAAGGTCCTCCTTTGATCAAGAGAAGCAGTCTCTGCTCCGAGATTGCTCTCTTTTGGAAGAGGAGAAGAAAACCCTTGCTGCGGATAAAGTTGCCTTGATAGAAGAGAGGACCAGGTTGGAAGAGAGAGTAAAAGAGCTGGAGGAAGCCAAGTCTCGTTCTCAAGCCGAGAATACTGAGCCATCAGGCCATGGTAAACTTTCAGATCTTCGACTTCTGTTTCTTCTTTTGTCCCTTCTTCTTCTTACTCTTTTTTTGTGTTCCGGCTAGGCTTGAGTTCTGCCAACCTACTGAAGCACGTCAATCAGTTGAATGGTCGGGTAGTCCGTGCTAAGGAGGAGCTGTCATTTGCCAATTCTGAACGTGATAAGTATCGAGCCCAAGTCCTGACCCTTGAATCTCAAGTGGCCAGGCTTAAGTCATATTCCCGGTAGTCTTAGGAGGAGATACAGAAGCAAGGCACCATTA
Source organism: Limonium bicolor (assembly GCA_023374045.1). NCBI lineage: Eukaryota > Viridiplantae > Streptophyta > Magnoliopsida > Caryophyllales > Plumbaginaceae > Limonium > Limonium bicolor. Next base: position 204,824,708 of record CM041779.1, on the reverse strand, counting down.
ATGCCCATCTAAAGGAGTCCTTTGCTTCTCAGTGCCGCCGGATAGTCGATATTTGCCAGCAGATTGTCTCTGATCACTCTCTCGAGAAAGGAGAGTTACTGGATGATGATCTGTACAACAAGCTGGAATTCAAGGTCGTTGCTCAGAAGTCCAACTTCTTCTTGGAGCTCGAGAGGTTCTGCCGCAGTCCTGGAGAGACATGCTTTGGCGCCGGCGAAGCCTCATTCCTTCCAGCTGGAAGCAACATCCTGCCGTCTGCGGGAGGGATGCAGCGTCTTTCTAAGAGGTCCAAGTCTTCTGAGAGTGTGGCTGGTAGCGGCGATAGATTATTAGTTGCTGAAAAAGAAGCTGTAGAAAAAGTATAATAGAAGTTTTGTTTTTATTTCTAGAGGGGTTTTTGTTTCGGTATGTATTTTTTGTGTTTGCCGAATCTTTTTGTAATGATCATATTTTGTAACTGTTTTTACCCCACACTTTGGGAAATATAAACTATATTTTCACCATCTTTACTTATTTGTCTGCCGGAGTACCTCTTTTAAGCCAAGTTTTTCTATTGTCGTGATATTCTCCCTTTTTTTATGGTGCACGTATGGTTATCTTATGCAAGTTATGTCAGTTTAGAATTCATTTTTATAACAGGGACTTGTGGCTTTGGACTTTTGTTCCGGCCGGATCTTTTTCTTTCAAAGTATGGCCATCTATGGTTTCTAGCCGGATTGTTTAAGATATGGAAGCCTGCGGCCTGTTGGCCTGTGCCTATTTTCAAGGTATGATAGCCTACGGCTCGTTGGCCGGTGCTTACTTTCAAGGAATGATAGCCTGCGGCTCGTTGGCCGGTGCTTTTCTTTTTCTTTCAAGGCATGATAGCCTGCGGCTCGTTGGCCGGTGCTTTCTTTTTCTTTCAAGGCATGATAGCCCGCGGCTCGTTGGCCGGTGCTTTCTTTTTCTTTCAAGGCATGATAGCCTGCGGCTCGTTGGCCGGTGCTTTCTTTTTCTTTCAAGGCATGATAGCCTACGGCTCGTTGGCCGGTGCTTTCTTTTTCTTTCAAGGCATGATAGCCTGCGGCTCGTTGGCCGTTGCTTTCTTTTTCTTTCAAGGCATGATAGCCTGCGGCTCGTTGGCCGGTGCTTTCTTTTTTTTCTTTCAAGGCATGATAGCCTGTGGCTCGTTGGCCGGTGCTTTCTTTTTCTTTCAAGGCATGATAGCCTGCGGCTCGTTGGCCGGTGCTTACTTTCAAGGCATGATAGCCTGCGGCTCGTTGGCCGGTGCTTTCTTTTTCTTTCAAGGCATGATAGCCTGCGGCTCGTTGGCCGGTGCTTTCTTTTTCTTTCAAGGCATGATAGCCTGCGGCTTGTTGGCCGGTGCTTTCTTTTTCTTTCAAGGCATGATAGCCTGCGGCTCGTTGGCCGGTGCTTTCTTTTGTCTCTTTTTTCCAAAAAATAATACCTCTTTATTGAAGAATCATAAACTTTACACATAGAATTTTTTTAGACATTCTCCATGCCAAGAATGCGGCAATTCGTACCCTTCACCATTTTTCAGGCGGTATGAAGCTCGTCCCGTCTTCTGGTGAATGATGTATGGTCCTTCCCATTGAGATTCCAGCTTTTTAGGCTGCTTAACTTCTCGGAGGACTAACTCTCCTGGGGCGAAACTTCGTTCTTTTATCCTTTGGTTGAAATATCGTTCTACCTTGGATTTATCTTTCGCCATCCTAACTGCGGTGGCCATCCTAGTTTCTTCGAGGAGGTCTAGGTGGTTCTGTACCCCTTGATTGTTGACCTCTTCGTCATATGATTCCCATCTTATGGATGGCACCACAATTTCCGCCGGAATGACGGCTTCCAAACCATATGTCAGTCTGTAGGGCGTCTCTCCCGTCGGCCCCCTTTCCGTCGTTCTGTACGACCAGAGGACCTGGGTTAACAATTCTGCCCATTTTCCTTCTTTCTCATCAAGTTTCATTTTTATTGTCCTTACTATCTGCCCATTCACATTCTCACCTGCCCATTTGCTTGTGGTGTGCTACTGATGCAAATCTTAAGTCGATCTTCCATTCCTCACAGAATTCTCGGAAACTTTCGCAATTGAACTGTGCTCCATTATCAGTTATTATTGCCTTTGGTATGCCAAACCTGCATACCACATATTTCCAGATGAATTCTTGTGACTTCCTAGCTGTGATGGAGATAGTGGGCATTGCCTCGACCCACTTTGTGAAGTAGTCGATGGCAACGTACATGAATTTGAACCTCCCTGGTGAAGCTTCCGGAATGGCCCACAATGTCCAACCCCCACATAGCAAAGGAAATCGGGCAGAAAATAGATTTTTGCTCCGCCGGAGGAGTGTGTATCTTGTTTCCATGCTCCTGACACTTGCGACATTTTTGAATATACCTTTTGCAATGTCTCTATCATTTTGGCCAAAAGTATCCGAGTCTCAAGATTTTGTGAGTTGTGGTTCTTTCTCCCTGGTGATTTCCACAGGGCCCATCATGTATTTCTCTTATTAATTCTGCTCCTTCAGTTATGGTAACACACTTTAGTGCTGGTCTTGCGAAAGATCGCTTATACAACTGGTTATCCTCAATGAAAAATGATACGGCCCGCCTTTTTATTATCCTGGCTTCCTTTTCTTCTTCCGGCAATTTTCCTTGCCGTATGTAATCTATGATTGGAGTCATCCAGGATTCCTTTTTTCACTTGACTCTACTGCCAACACCTGAGTTCCATCTATGCTTGGTGAAGTTCTGATTTCTAGCCATATCTCATTGGGTACCCTTTCGGCGATACTTGCCAATTTTGCTAAGGCGTCAGCTTCGACATTCTCCTTGCGAGGAAGGTGTTTTAGTTCGCATCTTTGGAAATTTGCTTTTACTCCTGGACCTTGAGCAAGTATCTCCATAGTTTTTCCTCTTTGACTTCATAGATGTTGTCGTTTTGCCTTGCCACCAACATAGAGTCCGAATATATTTCTAACTCTGTTTAAAAATAGGTTATACTTTCATAAGTTTTATTTCAGACAGGATTTTATAAGAATGAAAGAATAGAGAAGATATCTTTCTATGGAACCTGTCGCCCCGAGGGCTGTAGCTACTTCCAAACCCTGGATGAGGGCTTCGTATTCGGCTTCATTATTGGTAACATCAAAGTCCAGCCGGAAGGCATAATTCAAGCTTTGCCCATTCGGCGCTTGTACTACTATTCCAGCTCCTGCCCCACTTTTGCATCGAGCTCCGTCGACCAAGATGACATATGGGCTCTGAGTCTGCTTCTCTTCTTTTGCAAAGTTTGTTTCTGTTATGAAGTATGCCAAGGCTTGGGCCTTAATCGCTGTTCTGGGCAAGAAGTGAATCTCATATTGTGTCAGCTCCACCGTCCAGCTTACCATCCGGCCGGAGGCATTTGGATTGTTCGCAATTTGTTTGAGCGGCCAATTGGTCCTGACAAATATTCGATGCGACTGAAAATAGGGTCGTAATTTTCTTGACGCCACCACCAGTGCAAACAAGATTTTCTCTATATTAGTATACCGTCCTTCTGTTGGGCTCAAGATTTTGCCCGTATAATAGACTGGTATCTCCCTTTTCTCTTCCATGATCAAGACAGCTGCAACTGCCCAATCTGTTGCGGACAAGTAAAGATAGAGATCCTGTCCTGGGGCAGGTACACCCAATTTAGGCAGTTCCCGAAGCATTTCCTTGATCTTTTCAAATGCGTCTATACACTTTTGTCCCCACTGCAATTTGCTGTTCTTCCTTAGAATATTGAAGAATGGGATTGATTTTTCCTGAAGTTTAGAACAAAACCTACTTAAAGTTGTGAGCCTTCCGTTCAGGGCTTGGACATCTTTGATATTTCTTGGAGGAGAAATGTTGAGGATTGCCTGACTTTTTTCTGGATCGACTTCAATACCTCGTTGTCCAACAATGAAACCAAGAAACCTCCCTTTGGTTACACCAAACACACATTTCTCGGGTTCAGTTTGATTTGGTATTTGTCCAAGGTGTCGAATGTTTCTTCTAAATCCTTCATGTTGCTCTTTTGATGGACTTTTTACAACTATATCATCAACGTAATCTTCCACATTCCGGGCAATTTGCTGACAAAATACCTTGTCAATCATTCACTGAAAGGTGGCCCCTGCATTCTTCAGGCCGAAAGGCATTACTTTGTAACAGAATGTTCCAACTGATGTAATAAAGGACGTCTTTTCCGAATCATCTTCTTTCATTTTTATTTGGTTATAGTCGGAGAAAGCATATAGAAAATTTAACACAGAACTCTGGGCAGTTGAAACCACCAATCTATCTATTGATGGTAGGGGGTAGAAATCTTTAGGACATGCCTTATTTAAATCTGTGAAATCCACACACATTCTCCATTTTCCGTTTGCTTTTTTTCACCATGACGACATTAGCCAGCCATTGTGGGTGTGCAACCTCCCTGATGAATCCGGCATTGAGGAGTTTTTGGACCTCTGTTCGTGCGGCCAAATCTCGTTCTTCCCCTATTACCCTTTTTCTTTGCCTGACCGCCGGATGCTTAGGGTCTACCCTGAGCTCATGCCGGATAACGCTTGGGTCTATACCAGGCATCTCGTCCGTGCTCCAAGCGAATGTTGCCCTTCTTTTTTCCAGGAACCTCATTAAGTGAGTCTGTTCTCCACTATCAAACGCAGTTCCTATTTTAAAAAATTTAGAAGGGTCAGATTTTAAATGTACCTCTCTGGGGGAGTCTTGAGTTGTTTGATGTTCCTCTTTTTCTTGCCTTGGCTCCGGGGAAGAAGGTAATTTTCCCTTAAACTCTTTTTGTGACCCCACAGTTTTGACTACCTCCTCGCTAGGAAGACTGTCCATAATGCGAACTTCACACAACCGGCCATCTTTTGACTTCCCCTTATTGTAACCACCTTTCCGCTTGTGGTTAAATACTTCAATTTCAAGTGATGAGTACTGTGTATGGCTTTAAAAGCATTGATTTCTAGCCTTCCGAGATACATGTTATATCCGGACAGACCTGGTACAATAAAAGTTGTGAGCTTCTCCGTTCACCTTTCATCGTTTTGACCGAGGGTCATAGTGAAATCTATACTGCCGGTAGATGTGGTAGAAACTCCCCCTACAAATCCTCCTAGAACCGCCGAATATGGCTTAATCCGGCTCTCAGGTACCTCTAATTTTTTAACCGCTTCAGTTGAGATAACGTTTGCTCCGGCTCCACTATCAATCAGGATCCCTTCCATCATTCGATCATTTACTTGCGCACGAATGACACGTGGATCGTTGTGTGGATACAGCACTCCATCTTCATCTTCGTCGGAGAAGAAAATCGGAGGAAGCCCTCCTTTTTGGCAATCTTCCTTTCCGGGCGTTCCTGATGTACTTGGTGAATGTGCCTTTTCCTTTCATTAGGGGTTAGTGGTCCTACCTCCGAAAATAGCCCTGTGAGTTTTCTTAGAGAAGGTTTTGTTAGCCTTCTTTCTTTCTTCTTCTTTTTTTTTTTGAGAAAGGGTTTTGCTGTAAACAAAAATGTGAAAAAATGAAAGTTCTACTCTTCTTATTTCATGGCATGATTTTTAAACAATTCAATCCTATATGCTTGATTTTTTGGAAAAAACCTATAACCAGCCTTACTTCCTAAGAGGCCCTTTTGTCCGAATGGAAAGAGAAGAACCTTACTTTCCTTACAGACCTGTTATCATACCCACCGATTTGCCAGGGTTTAGCCTGGGATGGACTTCTTCCTCCTGCCGTCCCTGTGACACATTCTGGGTGCTGCCCTGCTGACCGCCATACTGTCTTTGCGCTCCGGCTTGTTGCTTTCCCTTCTTCTTATTCTCTTCAATGACTCGGAGCTCTTTGGCCAGAGTGGCACAGTTTACGGTTCGATGGCTGCGGTTCCCATGGTATTCATAGAATGCAACTGGAATTCTCTCCCTGTGGCGGCTTTCTTGGCTGAGGGAGGTATCCATCCCTTACTGCAGCAGCGTACTTTCCTGGGTCGATGTAGACAACAGTCCTTGCTCCCTGATGCTGCGGCCCCTGAGAGGAGGATCCGGCAGTTGATTTGTAATAATATGGCTTGTATCTTGATCCTCCTCTTCCGGCACTTCCACCTTGTCCTTCCTTTTTTTCCGATGCTGTTGTATTTTTGAAGCTATCTGCTAGCTCCTTAGCCTTGTTCTCTGCTATCTCAGACTTCAAAAAATCAAGGATCATTTCAGCTAATTCCCCATGAGTTTTTGGCGCTTTTGTCGCAATCTTTCCAGCAAGTCGAGGTTGGGCCAAGCCATTTCCAAAGGCCTTAATCAAGATCTTCTCATCGATATCATCGATTTCTGCGACCTTCTTATGGAAGCGCTCGCTGTACTCCTTCACGGTTTCTCCTTTTCGCTGCTTAACGTCCATCAATTCTATTGTTTCTTTTTTAACCCTCTTACTCCCAGTGAAGTATTGCTGGAATTCTTCGGTCAGCTGTTTGAAGCTCGTGATGGACTGTGGCGGTCTCGTGGAGATCCATCCCAACGCTCTCTTCGAAAGCGTTCCGGGGAATAAATTGTAGAGAGCGAGGGAGCTGATCCCCTGAGTGTTCATGGCAAACATGAACTTCTTAATATGTTGGGCGGGGTCTCCAGTCCCATCATATTTCTCAATCGCCGGAGCAACGAAATGCGGCGGGAGTTTTGCTTTTCTTATCCGCTCTGAGAAGGGGTACAAGCTCATGTCTATCTGGTCATCTTCTTCCATTTCTTCTTCACTGATGATTGAATTACGCTTCCTATCCTTACTTTCCTCGCCATTGCTGCCTCTGGAATCCTTATTTCTCAGCTGCTCTATGGCCTCAGTCATTTCATCCCATTTTTTCTGATACTCCTCGTCTCTTTGCATTAGTTCATGTTGCAGAGTTTTTTTTCCCTTTACAATTTTTTCGTCAATGGATCTGACTAGTCCCTTTAGCATGTCTTCGAGATCTTTTTTGGAGATGGCCTCTGGCATCTCCAAATTCATTTCTTCTTCAGAACGATTGTTATCCTCAGTAGCGTTCTTCGGTGTTTTCTTTGATCTTGGAGCCATTTCTCGTATTCAGATCCTGCAAAAAATATCATTAGTTGTTGCAGGATTTCCACTACAAATCGTTACAGATTACTTCCCTATTTCTAGGTGGTCTCGTGGTTGCTTCTTGCTGTTCGTTTCCCACAGACGGCGCCAAATGAAACAGTATATGCTATCCTGATACAATCCGATCTGATCCTCTATTCTACGTTACCTGGTCTCGATCATAGAATTTCGCAAGAGTAGAGAGAGAGAGAGAGAGCCTTAGTTAGAGTCGAGTGTAAGTTTGATTGCCAATGTAGCGTGTCTTATTTCATAGGGGTACATCTCTATTTATAGTATTTTGGGCCTTGGTTCCATGGTGCCAGCCTGTATTTTACATGTATAAGTACAGTTTTACCCTCTCTTAGTATCTTTGGCTGACCATAGGCGGTCGGACGTACCATATTTTGCCTTGTCTAAGTCCTATTTTCATCCGGCTGGAGACGGCCGGATGCCCTATGTGCTTCTACTTCCATCCGGCTGAAGCGGCCGGATGCTCTATGCAACTTTATTCTCATCCGGCTAGGCCGGCCGGATGCTCTCCGTGTCTTGTTTTGACTTGGCACCATTTCTTCCCTTCTCACGGGTCTCAATATCTCACACTTCTCTGGTGGGTGTGGTTTGGCTTCAAAGGGAATGGTGGGTGTGGAAATAGGCAATACAGGAAAGCAAATATCGAAAGCTGAATGAAAACAACAATTGCCATTAAGTAAACAAGTCAAGGTTCAAACTGGTTTTAGCACAAAGATGTAAAAGAAAGAGGGATTTATAGTTCATCCCTTTACAATGTGGAGGAAAAATTACTTAAAGAAATGAAGCGAAACGAAGGTCTAAGCTTCTTCAGTAGGAAAGTAGTCCTCACCAGGTGAACTCGGGTCATCACTCCGCTGATTCGACACGGTCCACCAGGTTGAGAGTTGGTGCTTTTCCTGGCCTCTGAGGGTAGTTCTGGGCAGGGCGGTTGGTAGATGGTCCTGCACCGCCTGTGCCACCTCTACCTCCTCCTCCGGCAGCATTGGTACTTGGGGCTCTAGCCGCTGACCCGGTGTGTGGCTTGTAACTCTTGGAGTCCGGGTTCAAGAAGCATTCAAATCCCCTGTGCCCCTTCTTACCGCAGTAGTGGCATTCTACCAGGTTCCCTTTACAGTCTTTGCCTGGGTGATCCTTCTGGCACCACTTGCAGAAATACCTTCTCACCGGGTTGTCTCCTGTTTCAGTTCAAGGTTAGTAATGTGATAGCAAAATATAGCTACATTGTAGATTCTAACTTTTCTCACCCCTAGGTGGCTCGTAGCGGAGAGGCTTAGCATCAGCATGAGAAGGAACGATGGCTTTCTCGTTCCCTCCCTTGAAACATTTTCCCCTCTTTTCATGATTCTGAGAGGATCCTCTTCCATTTCCTTCTCCATTATCATTCCTCCTCTTCCCTAGCACAGAATCCTGATATGCGATGGTGGTTTTGTTCTCATTTGCATCATCAGCCAGTTCCTGTCGTTACAATACGTGTTAGTAGGGAATCTAAGCATGCCAGAAATTCCATATCATATTTCATACCTGTAAAGTCTTTCCTCTGGTGGAACCGATCATATTTATGATCCTGAAGTCCAAGCCGGTATGGAATTTGTCCACCAATACCTTGGAGCGTAAGCTCCCTCCCAATGACAGCAAGCAATTCCACAAACTTGTCATAGTATTCAGCAACAAAGGAAGTCCCTTGCTTCAACTGCTCAAATTCACCTCTCATCCTCTTCTGTAGGTAGGATGGGTAGAACTTAGCTCTCAGGGCCACCAGAAATGCTTGGAAATCAAAGTTCGCCTGGGCGGTCAGCTCGGCTCTGGCTGTCTGCCACCATCGATGAGCGGGCCCTTGGAGAAAGTAGGCCGATATGTCCACTTGGCGATCTGCTGGAACATGTAAAGATTTAAAAGCCTTTTGAATCTCGGCGATGTATTTCTCCAGAGCTTTCGGTACTGGCTGGCCTTCGTAGACTGGGGGACGAAGATCGTTGACCGCTTTCAACCAGTTAAACTCTCATGGACCGTTGGGTGGTGGCGGCGATGGTTAAGGGATCTGGGCCTACTGCTGAGCTAATACAGCGGTCACAATCTGAGCTTTGATCTCAGGGGTTACAGCGTCGGGTCCGAATCCACCTGGGGGTCCCGCTCCTCATCCTCCTCGTCCTCCACGTCCTCCTCTTTTAGACATTTAACTGCTAAGGACGGTGTTTGTTGCTAAGAAGTGTTAAATCTAGATATCTATGTAGTAACGTGCGAAGTGTTTTATAACTACCCAGGGACGGTATGTAGTTAGAGTGTTCATGAGTAATGTAAGTAAAGTAAGGTATGGGGTAAGGGCAACGTGCCTTTCTGGAATCCTCACTTCCCAATTCTACCCCACTTCCCCAGTTTTAAGGGCACCTACATTCTAAGTATTTCACTCGGCTTGTTTTCTCGGGCTCAGAGCGTAACTACGCTCTGATACCACTTTCTGTAACTCCCCTATTTAATGAAAATGCAGCGGAAATAAAATACTAAGGCGAATACAGATCATCGGGTTCCAACACCGGCACCAAACATCACCAATTATAACCTAGGATAATACAAATGCTACGGTCTGAACTCGAGAAAACATAACATAAACCTAACAATAGAAAAATACGCCAACGCTCCACAAATCCTAATTCTCATCCCAATCACTCATACTCTTCGTGGTCACCTGTATAACAATTCATACCTGCAAAATAAAACCAAGCAGCCCACCCCGGAGGGGTGAGTCAGTTCCCTGGAATGGAACTGGTACTATTCTCATCACAGAAATTAAAACATAATCTTTAAACAATATAGTAACTTGGAAAGAAACTCTTAAAACAAACAGAGGAACAAGGCACTTCAAAATCACCAAGTCAAAGAAACAAGCATAGAATAGAGATAGACAACAAAAAAGGGTAAAGTTAGTCAATTAAAACCACACCATGAGTTAGTGAACATCCCATGCTTACATTAGATTTAATTCCAGTTAAGAGTAGAAATACTCATGTAGTCATAAGGACTAAGGAAAGAAAGGAAGAAATCCAAGAACCAACAACTCAAGAGTGGAATGAAACCAATTGGAGAGATGGCTCCGCTGGCAATCACGTCCCTTTTGGGACAGGGGATAACAGCCCCTCGCTGTTAACTACGTCCGATAGGACAGGGGATATACAGCCCCTCGCTGTTTACAACGTCCGATTGGACAGGGGATATACAGCCCCTCGCTGTTTACCGGTGAAGATGTGCTCACATCACAACAAAGACTCAGCTCATGGATGAAACAATATCCAGAGTCAAAAGAAGAGTTTACCAAGATTGACATTTCCCATATTCCCACTAGATTATTAACTGTACAAGTGCAATACCAAAACACTCAGTCCTACAGAGTGCAGAGGCGTAAACCCTCAACAGTTAATATCTAATGAGACAACCATATAAGAGGAACCAATGATCATGTGAGTTATACATTCAAGGCTCAGTTAGTCACATCAAGATGAGTTAGTCACACAAATAGTTTCCTTTGAAATCCATTCAAGCTCAATTAGCGTTTCTCAAAACATTCCATAAAGTTCGTTAGCAAAAGTATCTGAGTACGAGAAATCGTACCTGGTATGTGTAGAAGTAGTAACCAAATCAGAAAATGCGAACTACTTCCACTAATCACCTATAATTAAGGTATTCCAAGCATTGATTAGTTAAGGAACTATAATGCTACACATCTTTCATTCTTACTAGTCTATAGTTTTGGTTTACAATTACTCTCTCTTAAGGATCTGCGTAGATCTCGTAATTAAATCTTTAATGTACATTTAATTTATTCCATTTACCTACTCCTGAATATAGGTTTAGCTTAATTAAACTCTTTAGTTACACTCGGCTAACTTACTTTAATACCTATTTAAGGTTTAGGATATGTATTTCCCCCCTAATAGTCCACCTAGATGTCACATTAACATTTAATATTTTAATTGTCACATGAGTTAGGTTTATCCTAATATTTCCCTCTTATTATGTTTCTCATAAGGTATGTTACTTCTTTTATTTACTTCTAATGTATTTATATATACACATATTTTCATTAGGATTTATCCAAAACATTCTTTAAGAAATTCTTATTGTATTTAATTATCTTTAATAACCTTTACACCTATCCACTCCCGGTATATAATTTATAAAATAAAGTATTTCCCTTAGTTTAATTTAAGTACATTACCCTCCGCATTATCTGGTTGGTACAAACATAGATTGACTAAATTTCTTATATATATATATTCACTTCACTTAAAAGCTTGTACTCAAAATATTACTTAAAATTTTGTATTAATGTTAGTTTAGTATTATTTTATTATTCTCAACCTACAAGTTTATTAATCATCTATACTTTAATTTTTGTTACATTCAAAACCTTATATTATAATATACCTTAGGAAAAATTCAGAATTACAATTTTAGACCTATTTCTTCTTGTCTAAAAATCCCTAAATTTAATATATAGAAACTATAACATTTTAGACATATTATAAATTTTTATTTCATAAAAATACCTTTTTAAATTATCCAAACAATTCCAAATTCACAAAACTTACAAAAATTATAATTTACGTTTAAAAACTCAAAACCCATATTAATTTACATCAAAATAAACTACATTTTATAAGGAATTTATGGTTAATTCTTTGTCTCAAAATACATTAGGGAAGGTCATTAAATAAATCTAGCAAGTTAGGACTTTATTCTGGAAAACATATTAAATTATTACAACTTAAACCCCCACCTTCTAATCTCGGCCGTTCATTTCTATTAACCACAATCGGACGGCCTACATCTCGCGAGTTCATCAAAAACTCCCAAATCACACCCGAGTACTAATCCCTCAATATCTCACAATCTACAGAACGAAATTCGACGATTCTTGTTCCTATGGATTCGAAATTAAATTCCGGTTCTAATGGTACCGATTTCCCTAATTATCATGCAGATTGAAGATTTTCGAATCTGGGTTCAAAGTTTGGGTTTATAGGTTGGTTTCGGTTTGAATTTGACAAATTCCCCTATTGTAATCCGTAATAGACTAAATTGGCATGTGTGTTTGACCGGTAATGAAGTTACGATTTGCAACAACGGAGCAATTTGATCAGAAACGCACCGGAATTGCATTAACGGGAGAATCAAATCGGAAATTCTGGAAACTTGTTATTTCATGTGCAGTTCAGGTAGGCAACTTCTCGAATCAACTCGCGCCAACTGAGAGGGATTTGATTCACGAAACCTATCACAATCCAACTAGACATGTAACTCTAGACGTTAGTGGAAGAATCATTGAATTTGATGAACTAGGGAGAAAGTTACAGATCTCACAAGATCTGTGTTTACCTAGTCGGTTTCAGGATAATCTGGGCAGAAATACCACTGTGATCGAGTAGGCAACTTTAGACAGCTTTATCTCCCAAACCAGTGCGAATCAGCCTTGGACATTAACATGAAAGTTGTAGAGGGATTAGAGATCTACATAACGAGCTATAGAACATGGATTTTCGTCCACAGACGAACAAGTTATGGTCCGACGAAGTTTACCTGATTAACTGGATTTCTGGAAATCTGGGTTACGGTTTCGCAGGGAGGCAACTTTGGATCAATTTTCCGGTCATTGTAGAAGGAGTTAGATAGTGTGTGAGTAATGATTGGAAAGAGGAATGATAGGAGAATCGAATGAAATAGACGGCATACCAAATGGTGAAGTAGAGAAAAAGATATAGGCGTCTAAAGATCGACCCCTAACATGCCAAAACTGAAGGAAACTTAACCGATTAAGTTAACTTTGGTGCTGACTGGGTTGACACATGTCCCGAGGCGCGCGGCTGAGTCAGCTAGCCCTGGACCTGTCAGCAACCTCCAAAATTTTGGCTCTAAACTTCAATTCATCATAACTTTGGCTAGGATGATCCGTTTTTAACGTTCTTTTTATCAATCTTCTTGGTTTTCCATACCCTTTTTATTGGTATAGTTTTCATGGCCTGATTTGACCATTCTCAAAAAGTCAATCCTAGCAAGGCTTTGAAGCTTTAAGGTTTCTATGATTTTTTTTTTTTATTTTAAGCCTTAAATCAATGTTCAAATATTTCTAAAATATTTATAATATATTGGAGTGTCTTTGAAATTTTCCCAAGATTTATTGACTTATAAATCTCACTATTAAATTCATAATACCATATAATAATTAATGTTTAATAGTATTATTTAGGGTTTACTAAAAGAAATCCCCTAAATTAATTATGGGGTATTTCAACCTATTAGTTTGGTCATCATTGTCACTTGGTCAATGCTGCCAACACATTGATTTGGTCTACGCGTTTCTAGTAACCTTAGAATAATTATAAGATATATAATTCTCTTTAGTAATCTAAACCCTTAACCATTTATGTAATGGTTTATATACACCTTTTACCTTCCACTAATGACTTAGGTTTTCTTCCCTAATCATTCTCATTCATATTTAATTCCAACACTTAATATATATCCTCACATTTTAACAATCTTTCCATCCCAACCAATCTTAAACATATACATCAAGATCATCATACTTTATAATGCAGTATAATGTAATTCTCACACTTAGTGTTACACTATATAAACTTCAAACTTATACCAACCTTTACTATTAGTTTATATAATTCCCACTTATAATTCAATCTCCTCAATTTCATTTAACTTACAAATATCCACCAATATTTCCCTAACTTAAAATTTATCTCCAATCCTAATGTCATCCAACTCTCGTTAATGCAAAGTTTCAATTTCAATTCTTTAAAATACCATATAGACGGTAATCTGTCCATTTCAATTTCCACCCTAAATTTTCTCAAATTTGTGGATCCACCCACAAGTTCTCATAAATTTACAAATACACCATCAATCGTTCCTTCAGTCAACTCTTAATCTTTCTTTCTTAATTTTGGTCAAAATCCTAGGTCTACCCCAGTTTGACCGTAATTATTTTGTACTCCCTCATACTTTCCAAATTTACAGTTTTGGCCCCATACGTTTCTAAAGTTTACAATTAACTCCCAAACATTACTAACTTACATTTTTATCTCTTACTCAAATAGACTTATACTTTCGGTCTAATTACATTTATCACTCCAACCTTTATCTTCCTTGTATTATTCAACCTCTCCCTTAATCATATAGTTACCAATTATCTAATAAACTTCTAATCACATTTGTACCCAAATTTGTCTCTAACTTTATCCATACACTTTCTTATTTTCGCAAATACATTTCCACCAATTGTTGAAGTGTTTTTATCACTCAAGCTGCCCCATCAACACCAAATTTTTACACCTGAAATTATTGACCTTAACTTTTGGAAGCATTAAAACTACCAAATATCCATAAAACTCCCTTAACCTTTTGTGGATATTACAAATCATACTACACACTTCCAATACTTCAAAATTTCATAATGACAAGTTTATTTTTGGAAAATTTAATAACCATAAAGTTTAAGGTTTCATTTTTACTTAAAACCACTTAAACTTAGTCAAAATGACATTTAAATACATACTTCATCAATGAACAAAACTAATATGTTAGTATAGGTTTAGGTCCATTTCTATGTACTTTTAATTCATCTTTTCAACCCTGAATTCTACCATATTAATATTTATACAATAACCAACTTAAAACACCAAATTAATCCTTAAGGTTTGGATCTTACCCTTGATGCTCCAAGCTAGGTTTTAGCTCCCACATTTTTGGCCTATTGTATACATTAAGGGAAAGTTAGATCTTTGTGTAAATCTAAGGATTTAACAAAGTTTTTGTAACACCCCAACTCATATAGCCATACTTATCTCATAACCCTCATTCTCTTTTATTAACTTTGCAGCAGATTACTTACAATATTTGGTGTTACCGCCGTTAGTCACCCACGTGACCAACTAGGCTCACTACAATCTCCAAGATCTAGCTACGGTCTGATGGACACGAAACTACCGAACATAGTACTTACAAGCCTTACCAAATTACATAACAATCTTACAATCTCCTCACACCCTATACAACTTACTAACTCAAATTACCATACGAGAGTACACGCACAACTCGTAGGTCGCACTTAATCCCATATACCTCTAACCCCTCTTACTCTCATGACGGTTGCCTTCTCGTTCACCTGCGAAATAAAAACAGCCCAAGGGGGTCAGCAAATTGCTAGTACGATCCTCTCATGGCCCCCAAGCTAACGTGGCTACGATGACTAATTGTCGTAGCATGGAGGTTGATTAGATGCACAACATAATAGAAGTGCAAAAAACAACAAGCCAATATGAACAATCAAAGTTCAAACACAATGAACGACTTAAATGCGTTCCCCTTAATTAGTAGTCAATTATTTAACTCCTTAAGTTTATGTTTCCTCTTAATCTCAGTCCAACCTTAACTTACCTCAATCTTAGTCCTTATCTTAGTCTTGGAAAACAAACCATTCTTTAAATAGAAATGGTTGTAGCTTATCTCAGTCTTAGAATACAAACCACTCTTAAATAGAAATGGTTGTATCTTATCTCAATGTTTATTTTTGTCGGGTCAAAAGCAACCCTAGCCAATGAGCTATTAACTCCATTGGTTGAATAAACAACTTATCTTATAATTTAGGATTTAGGTGATCCTACCGCACCATCTTAATGCCTCCTACCTTGGACTGGATATCCAATGTAGCTGAGCCGACATTCGACCCTAGGCAACAAGTCCGAAGATAAGTCCTTAAGCGGAGGTCGGATCCGATTCAGGAACCGACCCCCTTTCCTTAACATGCATGACCGGAGTTAGTCCCGGATTCCTCACTCTCCCCAAGTTTTAGTTAGTAGAAAGTCTCAAGTTAATGTTTGTTAGTTAGCCTCTTTCGGTTACTAAGAAAACAATATTTGGGAGTGTCCCTTAATCTCACTCAATTCCTTACTAAACATTACTTAGTAAGTTCTCACGGTAAGTTGTGTTAGTTTTCAAACATCACACAACATTACAATAAACATAATATTCCGGTTGCATGCTTTATATTGTTTAGTGGGCACACAAAAACAAATAGCACACAAGCCGAGGGACACCTCGTTAGCACGCAGGTCACAAGAAAACCATATCGTACACCGTCAGTTGTTCGGTTGCTTACTCTCTTCTGAAGTCCAAATACTCAAGTCCTAAAACATTCATTCAATTTTGGTTGTTAATTACTTTCAATCAACCTAACTTACTTAGCCCCTTACAATCTCCATCTAACAAACACTAAGTCCTTATAAACTTAATCTTAAGTGAATCACTTCTCCTCATTCCTTATACCTATTCAACCACTTAATTATCATTGTTACTCACCAAACATGTCTTAAACAACCTTATATATCATTACATATCAATCCCCACCTAGCACCTCTTAAATTCTTACTAACTTAACCTTAAACACTTAAAACCATTTTACTTACCTTAATCTCGTAAGTCCTTATATGCTTATCTTTCTAATCATCATCACTCCTCTAATGTTGGACCACTAAGTCATTGTAATTTAAACTCAATCTCATAAGTTAATCATTTATCATTATTTCTCATACTTGTTCACCCTTCAAATGGTCATAAAATGTCACCAAACAAGGCCTAAACATCATCTAAAACCATTACCATCCAGTCCCCCATCATTAGAAGCCAAAACAATTTTTTTTCTTTTTCTCTGCACTGGACCGCCCCTCTGGGGTGGTCCCAGGGGCGGTCCCAACCAGAAGCTAGTTTTCCAGTAGAATTCGTCTGGACCTCCCCATAGGGGCGGTCCCTAGGGGCGGTCCACAGCAGAACCCATTTTTCAAAGTGTTTTTCTTCTCATTCTGGACTCCAAATTCACCCCAATCTTTTCCTAATCATTCCTCATGTTTCCCCAAATGTTTTAACATCATTTTAGCACCTCAAAACCCTCTTAACCATCCAACAATCTCCTTAAACATTTACTCAAATTCTTAACACTTGGTTCTTTATAATTTTCTCCAATTTTTCTTCTAATCTCTCCACATGCATCCCAAAATGTTCTAACACCATTTAAACACCTTAAACCCTCTTTTCATTGCTCACAACTCCATTACACATCCACCCAAATATTGTAATTTGTTTACACTTAAAACCTTGAACATTCTTGCATTTGTTCTCCTTATCACACATTTCTAACCTCTTCTCAAGTGGTACTACTTACCAATTCTTTTCACAACTCTTTTAAAAGTGTGTTAACCTCATCTCTTCAATTCTAAATCATATCTCATTGTTTACCAACCTAGGTATCCTAACTTAGCCTTGTTACACCTCCTCACACAACTTCCCTTCCCTTACACTTTCTACTCATCCTTTCAAAGCTTGCACCTACCTAAGCTTTTCTAGCCATCCTCTTAACATTCATCTTGACCATGCTAAATCCTTCTTAAATCACTTTCATCTCCATCACTCTAATCCTCTCAATACCATAAAGGTTACACAATCTAGATCATACGTAGATCATCACAAGGCATTGTATATCATTTCCTATAGATTTTTGCTCAAGTCCTAACATTCCTCATATCATGATCTTGGTTTGTTTAGTACTCCCACCTAACCTCTAATTCCTCCTAGGTCACTCTAGGTCATTCTAATCCTCAAGAGCTCCTTAGTTAGCTCATTTCCACTCAAATTCCTTTAATGACTCCTTGTAAGTCCTAGGTCATATTAATTCACCTTAACCACTTAAACACTTATTTTCTACTCAAATTTCGCCATAGCTCCACTAGTATATTATCATGCCCATATGCATGGGTTTTCTCATTGAATCAACTCACACACATCAAATTCTTTCTCATCATAATTTCTCACCCAAAGCAACTCATTCATAACAAACTCAATATAGTGCAATAATCTTAAATTGCATAGCACTAAGACTCTTAAATGACATGGCTCTTAGGCCCTTAAATGACTTAAACTTAAACACTGAATTTCCCACAATAAAAGCTTTCAACCTGCAAATACACACAACAATTGTAACACCCCCAAGCACTGGCCTAGGAGTTAGGGGTATTACACGCCGCGTATTATTACCTAATAACACAAGGCTCTAACGAACGCACACATTTAATCAAAACAAGGCCCAAAACGAAATACTTATATCATAAGTATCAACAAAGTGTCAAAGATCCCAAAACGTTGGTACAATCCTCAACGTAATCAAAAGCGGAAGCTAACAACTGAGGCCCAAAGGCTACAAGTCAAAATACAAATGTCTCAAACGAACTAAGCATAACAAAAGCTAAAATCTAGAAGCTGAACAAAGTGATCCTCGCTGATCAATCTGCAATGTTAGATAAAGTAGGGGAATGAGCAAACAACTATGCCTAGTAGATGACCAACTTCATCAACCAGCATGCTCAAAACATTTATAGAATGTTATCAAAACAGAAGTAGACAGAAGGAACCACATTCCATGATAGAAATCAGAAACAGAAGTCCAAACACAAAAGGACTAATCAGAGTTCAAAAGCAATAGAAACAGAAGGGGACCCTAGTTGATCACAGCATACAGACAGAACGAGTAACCACTCGTGAACAGAACAAGGAAAACTCACTCGTAAGCAGAACAGGTGGAACACCTGTGAACAGAACAGGGAACATCACCAGTGAAACAGAAGGATATCCTACATAGCGCACTATGAGACAGCTAAACCAGCCATCCAAAGGTTCATACACGGAGATAACTAGGTCCCAAAACAGAAGCTTATAACAATTAAGCATATGTGCACCAATGGCACTAGAAAGCACATAGATAGTTTGGAAATCAGAAGGGGAATCCAACCCCGCGAACGGTAGTCAAAACCGAGCTCAAACGAGCAAGTTATGGTTAAAACAGCACCACGTCCGAACTTGTGTCCGACATCAATGTTCGGACACAAGTCGAGACTTTAGAAATCGAAAATAGACGGGTGTCCGAACATCAAAGCTCGGACGGATGTTCGGACGCTTTCGGAAAACAAATACGCATAATGTCCAAACATGTGTCCGAACGACCAAGTTCGGACACAAGTCAAAGCAAAATCAGAGAAAGCAGAAGGGTGTGTCCGAACTTCTGTCCGGACTTACAAGTTCGGACACCATTCGAGACTTGTAAGTCGGACTCGTCCTCGCACCCCGTCCGAACATCAAACCTCGGACGGTAGTTCGGACACGGCAAAAACTTCAGAAATTTAAAGCGCTACAGGGCATGTCCGAACGTCAAAGCTCAGACAGACGTTCGGACATACCAAAAAGTGCAGTTTCCAGAAACGAATTTCACACCAGAACAAAGGTTTAAACACAACCAAAACAAAAGCAATTTGCAGAACATAACCTTGGGGGTTTATACATTATCAAACAGCATTTAAACAGACAAATTCGCAATCCCAAAGCAGAGACAGAACACACTCAATTCCAGAGTTGAAACTCCCCAAGGCTGAACACACTAATTGAATCCATCAGCCACCTACCTCGCAATTAGCAGACGAAATCCCAAATCTGATGTAGAGCCCAAACCAACACAGTTCCAGCAATGCAGACCAACAATGCAGTTCCAAACACTGAACAAACACAATCGCAGAACAATTGCCAATTCCGAAACATGACCCTTAAACCCCGAGACTGAAACGCAGAAGACAATCGTAACCCTTACCTAAATCTGACAACAAGACAGCGGATGAAGCCAACAATAGGTGGAATCGACAAAGGCACAGGAACCAACGCTGATTGGAAATCAGATTACAGAACGATTAAAGAGGGGAAACTCAAGAACCGACGAATTGGGGAAGAAATAATCTGACGTTCTTACCTTAATCCGAACCGGAACTCGCAAGTAGGAAGGATCAGCAGCCGAACTCGGATTACCGGAAGATAACAGCAGAACTTGAGTATTCGAATGCACGCAACTTTGAGAGACAGCAACAGAGAAAAGAAGAGCGGCGAGGAGAGCGTCTTCAGTTTTCAAAAGTGAACAGAAATAGGTGAGTGGATATGAACGTGATTTGGAAGTGGGTATTACTGATTAGGGAATTAATGATTTAATAGATAGGAAAATGTTAATTCTCACCATAAATAAGATGGGAGGGGAGAAAGACTCCTTCGTCCTTGTCTTTAATCAAAAGGACTCCCATGTCCTGAATCCAAGCAAATAAATATAAGACCACTCGTGACGAATAAAATGCAGCGATAACTATGGGTTATAACATCACCTCCCCCTTAATAGAATTTCGTCCTCGAAATTAAACGTACCTACTGCTCGAAGAGGGCGGGAAACTTAGAACGCACTTCGCTTTTGACCTCCCCAGGCCGCCTCTTCCTCTGACTGACCACCATTGCACCTTCACCAAGGGCATGGTCTTACTCCTGAGTTTGCGAACATCTCGGGCTAAAATCCTCAAAGGAGCTGCTTCGAACGTGAAGTCCTCCCTCAACTGAAGCGGGCCGAAATCAATCACATGCGATGGGTCCGGGACATATTTCCTCAGCATGGAAACATGAAACACATTATGAACTGCTGCTAAAGACGGAGGCAAGGCCAACGGTAGGCAACCGGTCCGATTCTCTCTAGGATCTCAAAAGGGCCCACAAAGTGAGGGCTAAGCTTGCCTCTCTTCCCAAACCGCACTACACGGACGGGAGAAACCTTCAGGTAAACGTGGTCTCCTACCTCAAACTCTAGAGGTCGTCTCCTCTGATCGGCGTAACTCTTCTAACGACTCTGAGCTACCAGCAGACGCTCTCTGATGGACTGAATCTTAGCTACAGCATCTTCAACCAAGTCCGGACCGACAACTGCTCTCTCTTTCTGATCATCCCAACAGATGGGTGATCTGCACCTCCTGCCATACAAAGCCTCAAACGGGGCCATACCGATGCTAGTCTGGAAGCTGTTATTATAGGCGAACTCTATCAAGGCAACGTGCTAGTCCCAGCTGCCTCCAAAGTCAAGCACACATGCTTTGAGCATGTCCTCAAGGACCCGATTTGTCCTCTTTGTCTGCCCATCTGACTGAGGATGATACGCTGAGCTGAATGACAACTTCATCCCCATAGCCTGATGCAACCTCTGCCAGAATCTGGATACGAAGCGCGGGTCTCTGTCAGACACAATCGAAGCAGGCACCCCATGCAGACGCACTATCTCGTCCATATATAACTGCACTAGACGGTGCAAACTGAAAGTCTTCCTGATAGGCAAGAATGAGCGCTCTTCGTGAGCCTGTCCATAATTACCAAACTGCATCGAACCCTCTCGGAGTCTTAGGCAGACCCATGACAAAATCCATGCCTACGCTCTCCACTTCCACTCCGGAACTGGAAGAGGCTGAAGCAAACCAGCTGGTCTCTAATGCTCGGCTTTGACCTGCTGACAGGTCCGACATCTGGATACAAAGTCATATATGTCCCTCTTCATATTGCTCCACCAGAATGTCTCTCGTAGGTCCCGATACATCTTCACACCCTCCCGGTGTACCGAGTACGGGGCTCCATGAGCCTCCTGCATAATCTCTCGCCTGAAAGTGTCGTCTGCAGGCACACAACACGGTCTCTGAATCTCAGACAGCCATCCTCTGAAACCCGGAACTTAGACTCGTGACCAGCAGCAATCCCATCTCTGATCTTACTCAACCCAGCGTCGAGCTCCGGACTGGCCTTGATCCGGTCGATCAAGGTAGGCTGAATCTACAACGCTGCTAACATCCCAGACCTTTCTGGACGGATGACCCAGATACCTAAACGCTGCAACTTGAGAGCAGACCTCTACACACCAGACAAAGCACAAACGACTCCAGACGGACCCCTCCTACTGAGCGCATCAGCAACCACATTCGCCCTACCAGGATGGTAGAGGATCTCCAAATCATAATCATGTAACAACTCATGCCACCTCCTCTACCTCAAGTTCAACTCCTTCTGAGTGAACAGGTACTTGAGGCTCTTGTGGTCCGTATACACCTTGCACGCTGCTCCATACAGGTAGTGCCTCCAAATTTTCAACGCAAATACAATAGCAGCTAACTCCAGATCATGGGTTGGGTAATTCTTCTCATATGGCTTCAACTGACAGGAGCCATATGCAACCACCTTCCCATGCTGCATCAGAACCCACCCACGTCCCTTATGGGACTCATCACAGAAAACCTCCAGTCGTCAGCACCCTCTAGAAGGGTCAGAATCGGTTGCATTAGTCCACCTGTTCTTCAGCTCCTGAAAACACTGCTCACATGTCTCGCTCCACTCAAACTTCACATCCTTCTGCAGTAAACGGGTCAACGGAATCACCAACTTGGAGAAGCCCTCCACAAACTTACGATAGTAGCCCGCTAGTCCAAGGAAGCTACGGATCTCTCCAACATTAGTGGGTCTAGCCCACTCTGTAATAGCTCAAATCTTCTCTGGGTCCACGGAGATACTATCCTTAGAGACCACATGTCCTAAGAATACCACCTGGTCCAACCAGAACTCACACTTCTTCAGCTTCGCGTATAGCTCCTTCTCCCTCAGAGTCTGGAGAACGGTCCTCAAATGCTCCTCGTGCTCCTCAGCACTCTTGGAATACACCAAGATGTCATCAATAAACACCACCATGAACTGGTCCAAAAACGGCTTGAACACTCGGTTCATGATGTCCATAAATACCGAAGGCGCATTCGTCAGACCGAATGGCATCACCAAGAACTCGTAGTGTCCATAACGAGTCCTGAAAGCGGACTTAGGCACGTCGTCTGCCTTAATCCTCAGCTGATGATAGCCGGACCTTAGGTCGATCTTCGAAAACACCTTAGCTCCTGCTAACTGGTCGAACAAGTCATCAATGCGCGGGAGAGGGTACCTATTTTTAATGGTAACCTTGTTGAGCTCCCTGTAGTCAATGCATAAACGCATGCTACCGTCCTTCTTCTTGACAAATAACACTGGCGCTCCCCAAAGCGACACACTAGGGCGGATGAAGCCCTTATCCAACAATTCCTGCAAATGAACCTTTAGCTCCTTGAGCTCAGCAGGCGACATGCGGTATGGGGCCTTAGAAATCAGCTGAGTCTCAGGTGCGAGTTCGATCGAGAACTCCACCTCTTTGACAGGGGGAAGCCCAGGTACATCATCCTGGAACACATTTGGGAAGTCTCTGACCACTGGAATCTCCTCCAACCTCGCATCCTTGCGAACCTCAGGGATGTAATACATAAATCCCTTGCATCCTTTCCTCAGAAAATGGAACACCTGCGTAGCTGAGATGACTGGCGGCGAACACAGGATTCCATTCCCTGCTACAACTAGGCGGGGCTGACCCGGCTCCTCAAAAGTGACTCTCGAAGCAGCACAGTCAATATGGGCATGGTGGGCAGCAAGCCAATCCATACCCAGAATCACATCGAAATTAGTCATCTCCATGGGGATGAGGTTAGCACACAAAGTCCTATCTCTGACTAACACAGGACTATCTTTACAAATATAATTTATTAGCATAGAAGAGTCCCTAACCAATGGACTATGCACACACATCTCAACACCTAGAGGCACAACAGGCAAATCGAGCTCACCCACCAACTCAGCAGAAATAAAAGAATGGGTGGCTCCAGAGTCAAACAAGCAGAAAACAGATCGAGAAGACAGCTGGAGAATACCTGTGACAACTCTGTCGGTGGATCGGTCTCTCTCTCCAGCCATCGCATACACTCTGGCCTGGCCTTGGGGCTTCTTCTGCTCAGCCCGGTCTCGATCTCGGGAATCAGATACAGACCCTCCAGCTCTACCTCCAGAGCTACCTCTACTCCTCTCGGCCTGAGGGTAGTCGGCAATCCTGTGCTCCAAGGATCCACACTTGAAGCAGGCTCCTGACTTCTTATAGCAGTCCTGGCCTCGATGAAACTTGCCACAGACCTGGCACTTCGGCACAGATGCTGAAGACGAAGAACCACCTCTATCTCTCGAGCTCTGATGATCTCCAGATCGGTCTCCAGTAGACTGCTTCTTCTGAGAAGCAGACTGATCCCTCATGTCGCTCTCGTCAGACCTCTGCTTTCTCTTCTGGTCCTTCCCGCCAGACTGGCGGCCCCTCAAATCAGCCTCTACCAACAGGGCGACATCAGCAACGTCCCTGAAGGTCTTGTGACGCACAGGTGTCACAGCAGAACGGATATCTGGTCTCAGGCCACTCTCAAACTTCCTGGCCTTCCTATGCTCATCTGGCTCAGGCGCGAACTTGGACAGACTGATGAACTTCCTGATGTACTCCTCTACACTCATATCGCGCCCCTGGCGAAGCCTATTGTACTCCAGAATGCGCTGGTCCTTATACACATCGGGGTAGAACTGTTTGTTGAACTCCCCTGTGAACTGGTCCCACGTCCATGGCTGTGGGAACTTCCCCATCACAGACCTCCACCACTCCTTGGCTTCGGGCTTGAAAAGAAAGGTGGTGAAGTCCACCTTCTGCTCCTCCTCTGAGCCCATAACTCGTGGCAGATCCTCCACCTCAGTCAACCAATGACTGGCCTCCTGGGGATCTCCAGTCCCATCAAATGAAGGGGGCTTCAACTTCATAAATTCCTGGAGCACCTTCACATTCTGGCCTCCAGCATCAGCCCCAGCTGGGCCTGGTCCGCCAGCTGGTCCACCCCCTGCAGCCATCGTCTGCATGAGCTGCGTCATGAACTGCTGAACAGCATCAGCAATTTCCTGGAACTCTTCTTGGAGGCATTCTGAAAGTCCAACAGCAGGCAGTTAGACTCAGACACCAGTACTGACGTTTCTGACTGACTGGCTAACTTAAAATCCCAGCAGATTAGAACCCAGAGCTCTGATACCACTAAATGTAACACCCCAAAGCACTGGCCTAGGAGTTAGGGGTATTACACGCCGCGTATTATTACCTAATAACGCAAGGCTCTAACGAACGCACACATTTAATCAAAACAAGGCCCAAAACGAAATACTTATATCATAAGTATCAAAAAAGTGTCAAAGATCCCAAAACATTAGTACAATCCTCAACGTAATCAAAAGCGGAAGCTAACAACTGAGGCCCAAAGGCTACAAGTCAAAATACAATGTCTCAAACGAACTAAGAATAACAAAAGCTAAACTCCAGAAGCTGAACAAAGTGATCCTCGTTGATCAATCTGCAATGTTAGATAAAGTAGGGGAATGAGCAAACAACAATGCCCAGTAGATGACCAACTTCATCAACCAGCATGCTCAAAACATTTATAGAATGTTATCAAAACAGAAGTAGACAGAAGGAACCACATTCCATGACAGAAATCAGAAACAGAAGTCCAAACACAAAAGGACTAATCAGAGTTCAAAAGCAACAGAAACAGAAGGGGACCCTAGTTGATCACAGCATACAGACAGAACGAGTAACCACTCGTGAATAGAACGAGGAAACCTCACTCGTAAGCAGAACAGGTGGAACACCTGTGAACTGAACGGGGAACATCACCAGTGAAACAGAAGGATATCCTACATAGCGCGCTACGAGACAGCTAAACCAGCCATCCAAAGGTTCAGACACGGAGATAACTAGGTCCCAAAACAGAAGCTTATAACAATTAAGCATATGTGTAACACCCCTACTCTAATCGGTTCCTATTCGTTTAACTTAACATTGTAATCGCAGCGGTAATCTAACAATTGAACTACTGGTGTCACCGTTCTCACTCGCCCATACGAGTAACAACGTGCTTACTGATGTATATACATAAATATGAAACATTTTCCCACAGTGACAACACGAGATAGATCTAACCTTCCAAAACCAATATAAAATACAATCATAGTGAGCATTCTAAGTATCCCAATCCTATACATGTTTCTAAGTTCGTATCAAAATGCAACAGTGCATATTTAATCAACTGTAACTAAACTACCCAGCACGTCCCGCTCTTTGTCAACACCGGAAGCTGCATACCTGCAAAATATTTGTTTGTGGTATGGAATCAGCCCCTGCTGAGTATGTTACTACATGACTGTCATGCCCCCTCGGACCCTCAGTTAACTGGTCGAGAGCATGCAATTCATTTTCATGCAAGTAGTTTAATATAAAAACTGTAAAGCAGCAATATATATTGTAGTAAACTCAAATAGCAAACAAGCCCCCGGCTTCACACATCGCATCACAGTAACCACTGAAAGCGTTAAAACGCTTATATGAGTACAGAGACTCCACTCCAACAAACGCTTAATAGTTCATAATTGTGTACGGCGACTCACTCGACCAAACAATCCACAATAATCCACACATGAGCACAGCGACTCGACTCAACCAGTTCACAACACAGATATAAGTACTACGACTCAATTAAACCAATTCACAACACACATATGAGTACAGCGACTCGTTTCAACAAATCCACCAACATACAACACATAACCACAAGGCATAACCAATGAGCAACAAGGCGAAACAACGAGAATAATAAACAGGTATTAAACTCTCGTCCTTGGCATAAAGCCCAATATTGTTCGCCAATGTACAAGTCTCAACTGTAATAAATGTTCGGTTATACCTAGTGACAACGTCCCGTTAAAAACGACGTGTCTCTAAATTACCCATATACTATGGCGGGTCACCCACGGTAGTAGCCACTCCAGTGGTAGAGTCTCCGACCGACGGACCATCTGTAGTCCGTTGGAAATTTATCCTGATACTTACGGGTACCCACACGGTATCCTAGTATCATTATTTGATCACAATTCACAGCAAGAGCCACATCCTCTTGATAACTTACCTATACCATCGCATCATTTACTATTTTTCCTAACACAACAGACTAAGGTTGTTAGTCCAATCCTGAGTATGTTGACTCGGGATCCAGTGTTAGATACGAGAGCAGCGTTAGAAAAGGCCAATGCTCCGTATATAAGTCTCGGATAATATATATATATATATAAATCTTATTATCCTAATGCTACAACGTTTTACTTATGTTCCTTATATTACACATATAAGATAGCATCGTTGTTGTTAGTTCGATTTATAATATGTTCATATATACGAACGGTACTGTTATCGTACAACAGTAATAATAACAAGGCAACATTAATACACAACACAGGCATATTAATTCACACAAGCAGACATTCAATCTTAACACAGATTTCACACAATGTCTGAACTGAGGAAATCCTCAGAGACAATCAAGCCACATAAATAACATACCGTACACCGGGATTATAAGACCGTGGAGTATGAATCAGCTAAATCCTCTGGCGATCCTCGAGATGCCTCTAACAATCTAGTAATATGCATCACACTATGCCTCAGCATCTCATACTAACAATACACTACGGCACCCCGTACCGCTACTAATCCACCCCGGTATATTCCCCGTTGTTAACTGATAACGTTTGTCGGATTTTCGGTTTAACTCGGGATTAGGAAAAACGCTATATTACATGCGTAGTTACATCGTGTATAATAATATACTTAACTTTAAACGTTTGTTATCGCATGTAATTCAATACACATTTATATGTTATATAGTTTGTCACTATATTGCATGTATAATCTTAATCATATATTATACATCTCACCTTAGTATTCATTTTCCTAAGGTTAGTTTTTCCAAGTGTAATGTAGTATAATTCATATGTAAAAATACTTTGAATTATGTAACTCCTTATTATCCCATGATAAACTATAACATTAGAATTTCCTTATCTAATGTTTATAACTCTTTTCTTCTTACCTTATATCATTTTAATTATGATATTATATGGTTATTGAACCATATTGTATTTTTCACTCCATAACATATATTTATTTATATATATGTATTATGGGACCATTTATTATATGGTAAGTCTTTATAATATATTCATTCTCTTTTAATGAATATTTCTTATATTATAAATGCTATAACCTTTATAACATTGAAAACAATATTATAAATTCTTATTCTAAAATTCCATTATTTCCGAACAACACCCTTGTTCTCTATTATTTACAAAATCCACCACATAATTTATATAATGTTACATTATACTTATATAACATATACTATGACATTTATGTCATTACAACAATTATAACCTATAGTTATAAATTGTTATAAAATACCAAACAACCCTTATCCTTCTCGGTTTTTATGATATTCCACTATACTTCCATAATTTGCAAATCAACCCCAAATTATATTCCATTGTTACACTTATAATATATACCTTATATTATAATCCTTAAACCTTAATATAATTATAACCTATGGTTATAAATCCTTAAATTAACCGAACAGACCTTAGGTCTGTTCTAAATTAATTACCAACCCTTTATCTTTCCATATTCACCAATTAACCCCATTTTATAATATATAGTTTCTAATGTCATTAAAACTATATATTATACATATATCTTCATAAAACCTCATATATAATTCCAAAAATTACCAAACTATACCAAAAGGTTATAAACATCATTCCTAACCTTATACTCTCCATATTTTCAGTTTTCACCACATATGTTACCTATATGTAACAATGATATAAAATATCATATATTATACTTATATAATCCAAATTAACTCCAAATTTAACCAAATAAATTCCTAAAAATTCCTAACAACTCATAGGTGTATAAAAAACCATTTCATACCCAAAACTTTTGGTAATTTCACATATACCCCATATGTTATGTAAATTTTATAATTTAATACATAACTTAGTATAAATTGATAATTAACTTAATAAATCATCAAATCTGGTTAAAGTCTTTTGCTTGGTCAATGTTTGACTTCCAAACATCATTTTGACCCCACTTTCTCGGTAATTACATAGATTACCCCAACTTTCCAATATTTACAATTTCACCCACAAAAAACTTAATAAATCTTATAACATTTAAATACATTTTAAATCCCAATCTTCGGCTATACTCACCTACAACCCTCTAATTTTTGTTTATTTACGTCTATGACCCCATACTTAATAGTAAGTACATAAAATAAATTAAATAAGCTTTTAAACTTAAATAAAATGGCTAATGACATGGCCTTATTACAACTTTGCTTTATAACATAAAATTACATTTAAATGTCTCAAAATGTACTATAAACTCTCGGCCTTACCCTTAATTTCTCCATGTGTTTACCAATTTTCCACATAATGTCTTAAATTTGACAATTATGTTATTTAATCACTTAGATAAATTTACCAACTCATTCCTTAATCACCTAAGGTCAAAATATGACCTTAATAAACCTTATTCACTGACGGTAATACATATACATATGTATGGGCGAGACTCAGTAAAATGGTAATCCTTTTTACGAGGTCATGTGAGGAATAATTCCTCTAATTAAAAATACAATCAGCTCCAATTTCATTTTATCCTAAGGCCTCTATCCATAGTGTGATTTAATTGTGACCACTGGTAGGGAGTTTCAGGAATCATCCTATCCTGATGTGATCAGCATCAGTGTAGAACTATCCTTCCACCCCAATTTGTGTTTGGTTTCCCTTGATCCCTAGAAAATAAAGTTCCACCTCCCACGTCATTTTCAAACATCCAAATAATTCACTCATGTCCAATTTTCTATCTTTTTAGTTCTTCTAATCATAATCAATACATCTCCAAAGTGTGGACTCAGTCCATCAAACATTCCCAATTCACCTCTTAGTACTCACCTCAGGGCTTAACTTCCTACTAAGTTCTATTACAGTCTCATACCAACTCTCACCATCTTATACCTCATAGGATTACAATTTCCTTCCTCATACTCATATCAAATAATATCTCATAGTATTATATTATTCTTATCTCACACAAAGTCTCATATCGACTCATACCTCATATATTCCTTATTTCTTAAATCTCCTTAATCTTCTTCCTTAATTCTCTTAACTTGAACTCAAACTGGAGTTAACAAGATAGGTACTTATGTATGGTATTCACATCTTCTGTGCGAAATAACCATAATTTATCTCAAAATGTTTATGTAAAGCATATTCTCAAATTCTTTTGTGCTATGCACACCGTAGTTTATGTACTCAGTACACAAACATACGCTAGCGGTTTTCGCTCTACCCCCCTTAAAATGGATTATGCCCACGTAATCAACACCATATCATTCTTGAACATGAGTTCAAGATGTCTAATTCTCACCAAGCATTCTAGCTTCCATGTCATCTATCTTACTTATAATTCGATCAGAAATGACTTAGTCTCTGTATCGAGGATTCTTAATGGTACTCATACCATTTCCTTAACTTAGTGTGATCTGCTAGCTTCCGCTGCACAACTCTGATGATCTTAGGCTTAACTGTCTCACTTATCCTTTTACAGTATTGTATATCTTTCTCCTGCGTGCTTATGGTTTAGCACTAAAGGTCCCTCAATGGTCACGTGTTATCTTTATATATACACGGCCTTGATGAGTTGTAGCTCATCTATCCAGTCTTCCTGGAGATCTAATGTTTGTATTCTTAGTGTTTCCTCAAGTGTCTAAATCGTTCTTTCCATCTGACCTTTGGTCTGAGGATGATTCTTAGTCTTAAACTACTGTTTAGTGCTTATTGCGCTTTACAGTTTAATTTCTTACATCTTAAGACTCAATGTCTGTACTTAATAATCCATGCTCTTCGCACTTCATAGTCCTTAATTATTTGTTCTGTGATTCCTTGCGTCGTTGGTCTAACTGAATTCTTCTCTTCGATTGTTTGCGGTAGTAGCTGCTCGTGTCTGACCTGGCGTCGTTGTCCGTGGTACGGAGTCGACTACTTCTCGTGTTCCTTACACCACTCGTCTACATGCATGGGGTACCTTACTGGTACATTACTACTTACCCAACTAACTCATAAATGAGCGTGTCGGGCCTGCAAGCCCCTGTGGGGTGCAGTCATCCCACGTCTCGTTTTAGTAAACTCATAGTGTCCGTCACACGTTTAGCTATTGCTAATTATGAAGTATTCTGTTGTCGATCTCCTCTTTCATCGTTCCATAATAACATTTATTGTTCTTCTTGAAGTTAATCAAGGGAAATCCATTTACTGTGTTCTTGGGTATGGTATGTTCTGGCTCCTTTCTGTATTCCGTATTGATTCGGTCTTTTAGTGACTAAGGTCTCTTTCCATAGAGCCTCTTATCTTCTTTCTCATCTCTGTTCTACTAGGAATGCACTTCCAGTTCCTTAGGGATTGGGTAGTGTGCTTCCTGTGAAATCTTACCTAACTAGGTCCAGACTACTGGCATCAATGCACAGTTCGTCTATCATCTTATTTCCTTACTTATACTGGTCTTAACTCATAGATTTAATTGCCTCAGTGTCAATATTTGACGGCTCATACCTAACGGTCGCTTACCGCGCACCACGACTTAATCCCCCTTATATAACTATTGTACTCACGACCACTACTACCGTGGTAGTTGGCCCTTACCATGTTGCCCATTGATGGTGCAATCTCTTACTCACTTATTCTAATGTCTTATCTTATACTCAATCCCTTCTTGGCGTAAACACACTGGGAGTTCTCTCGCTTTCTTTCATCCTTAATGATGTTATCTACCAAGTAATTTAACTAGCTCCTAAAGAAGTTATCCGCTGAGTCACAAGCTCTTCTGAGCATTGGTCACTTGACGTGCCATAATGTGCACTCACAATGTCTATCTCTGACAATTACAAATTCTTAC
This sequence comes from Limonium bicolor, assembly GCA_023374045.1. Taxonomy (NCBI): domain Eukaryota; kingdom Viridiplantae; phylum Streptophyta; class Magnoliopsida; order Caryophyllales; family Plumbaginaceae; genus Limonium; species Limonium bicolor. The sequence continues at coordinate 204,792,910 of CM041779.1, read as the reverse complement.
ATCCTGGGTGTTGGATATGGGGTCTACCTCTGCAACCTTCTTTATTACTCAAGTGTATCTAATATGTTCTAAAGTAATCTCAAGTTTACAGTTTCCATTCTCTAACAAAAGCGTATTGCATCTCTAATAAGTGAAAGCCCTTTTGAGGGGTTCATTCCCACTCATGGCCTCACAACAAGGAGCGGTATCCCCACCCTAAAGGCATGGTTCATTCTGCGCCCCTGTCCTTAGCATTATCTCAATATTCTCATTGGTACGCTTTCTTGGTTATATTCTTCCCAATCTAAGTTATAGGTTTGGTAACCGTTCATATCTACGAATTGTGGTTCCTTCGTGGCTTAAATAGGCTCTCTTACAACTTACCGCACCTCGGGCTCTGATGTGGTTAACATCCTTGGCTCGTAGGCTCTTAGTGCTTAATGCCTCAGTCCATTACTTGTACTCTTATTCATCCATAGGTCATCCTTATAGGTTTCTGTTTCTTTGAACATTATCCGCCGTTAGGTTACATACTAAATGTAGTATCGGTTTCATGGTAAGTTGCTGCATCCTGCTTCCTGCTATAGAAGTTTATTCAGGTGGTCTGAGGTTACTTAATGTCTTTGACAATACTGTCATTTTACTAGACTTATGTCCTTTAGTAGTCAAGGTTAGGTTCGTATTAGGCGTTTGCCTTACGGTGTCCAAGTTGGATATCATCCTGTCATCTTATACTTCCATCTCAACGCTTCATTCAACTTCCATTGACTACGCCACCCGTTGATGATCAATCATTCTTGGGTGTTAATGAGTTAGACGAACAGTATTAGCTGTCATTCATCAGTTATTTGGCTCGACTAAGCCCGCTCTGTGGGGGTAGTCCTCTGAGCTTCCCTCTGTCGGGATTGTATGTCCTTGACCCTTAGTAGGTTATAGCTTATGTTCATTTCTTTTACCCTTGTTTCCTGGGTTTTCCAACATCTTCATTGAAGAATGTTTATTACTGGTATTCTTAGTGATCAATCTGGGAGTCTTACCTCATCCTTGTTGGAAGTCGTTCAGTCGACTACCTTTATTGTATCTCTTGATACATTCCATGAATGTTGTTACTTACGTAGTGTATTTGCTCGGATCATTGAGCGATCTCTTAGGTTCCTCTTTGAGATCCGGGTTGGTGTTCTTACCGCACTGTCAGTTGTTGTTGTCGTAGTACGTTGTACTGTTGCTAATATTCATATGGTCTAATATTATGTCCAAGTTCCGCTCCCGGCTGACTGGTGTGTCACCTCATCTCATTATGGTCAAGCCGTCGGGCCTTTCCAAGGTCTTATTATTCTGTTCTTATGGATTTACAATCCGGTATTAATATGTGTTACGACTGTAGCGTTCTCCAATCTTGCCATGTTGGCTTTCCCTGTAGCTTAACCGTGGTAGCACTTGCTATGGCAAGTGCGCCATGCAGGATGGGCTATTGGTACGAGGTACATTGGTAGTGATACTTCCTTCTAATTTCCATGTAATTGGTAGTCCTCGGGACTCCTTCAATAATCTCTTACTTTGGATAACTGACCATCCGGCAGTTTCCTTGTTGTTTGACAGTACTGTCGCTTATCGGGGTGTTCCTCTTTCTGAGGGAACCCCTTGTTGTTTACTCCTGTCTTAGTCCTGGCTCCTGTCTCCACACATTTATTGTGGTTACTAAGTAATGATTCTTCTTTAGGCACTACATCGTAGTCGTACTCCGGTATACAATTTGTATGAGTTCCTACCGTCGTCCGCGTTACGCCAGCCAGGTTTGTAACCTTCTCATTGTATGGGGTTTGGAGTTCCTGGTTCTTAACTAGACTTCCCAGTAATCATATCCCTTAAGCTTGTATTATCCCATTGCTATGCTCATTCGGACCACTGTCCGGTACTCATGTCTCTTACCATTTCCTTATCCATTGCACTCGTAGTGCTTTCCTTACCATTGGTATGGCGGGTTATTTCGACTACGTAGCATGTCGACCCATGTTGTCGGTAATTACCGTTCCCTTATTGATAGAATTTCATAGGTAGCGCCTGTTTCTCTGCTGCGCTCCATTAAAAACCTCCAAGTCCACCGTAACTGTTGTGCAACACGATGTTTCTCGTATTGCTTACTGTTAGCTAACTGCCAGATCGGGTTTCCCGAGTAAGAGAAGGCTTTCTTCTCTCTGGCGTTTGTTCCACATATTCAGGGTTAGGGATGTGGAGGGCGGGTCAAGGTACTATGGATATCCGGTAAACACCGGGAAGTCCTGACTAATGCACCTCTCACTCTATCTCTCAACCCTTAACCCATAACTCAATCTCAACCTCAGTATTCATCTAAGTTCGGTATTTCTTGACTTCAGAGCGTAACTACGCTCTGATACCACTTTTTGTAACACCCCAACTCAATCCAAATGTGGTCTCGCATCTTAACAGCATATATATATACACGTCACAGCGGAATTCCTTACACACCAGGAATTTGCCACGGTCTGACTACAGAATATACCGAACATTAGTACATTACAACTTTAACCAAATACATATTCTTCTTACAATCCTCTCACATCCTATACATCTTACTAACTCAATTGCCATACGAGTGTACATGCACAACTCGTAGGCCACACTTAACCCTTCACACTTGTACCCCTTCTTACTCTCGCGACGGCCGCCTCCTGATGTTCACCTGTGTAGTAAAAAGCCCCCAAAGGGGGTCTTCACGAATGCTGGTACGATCCTCTCATGGCCCCCAAGCTAACGTGGCTACGACGACTAATTGTCGATAGCATGGAGGTTGATTAGATGCACAACATAATAGAAAGTGCAGTAAATAACAAACCAAATATGAACAATCAAAGTTCACACACAATGAACGACTTAAATGCGTTCCCTTAATTAGAGAGTTAATTATTTAACTCCTTAGGTTATATTTCCTCTTAATCTTAGTCCATCCTTATCTCACCTCGATCTTAGTCTTATCTTAATCTTAGAAACAACCATCCTTAAATAAGGAGTGGATGTAGCTTATCTTAGTCTTAATAATGCAAACCATCCTATAAAGAGGAATGGTTGCAACTTACCTTAACCTTACCTTAATCTTAACCTTAACTTATTCTCAGTATACAAACCGTTCCTGGAGGGGAATGGCCGTAGCTAAATTTCAAACCTGGGATTTAGGTGATCCCACCGCACCATCTTAATGCCACCTACCCTGGACGGGTGTCCAGTGTAGCTGAGCCGGCAACCGGCCCTAGGCTACAAGTCCGAAGACAAGTCCTTAAGCGGAAGTCGAATCTGCTATAGATACCGACCCCCTTTCCTTAGCATGCATGACCGGAGTTCGGTCCCGGGTTTCCTCACTCAAGTTCCAGTTAGTAGTAGTCTCAAGACCATGTTTGTTGGTTAACCTCTTTCGGTTTATATCAACCCATGTTAGGGAGCGTACCTTAGTCTCACTCATTTCCTTACTAAACGTTGGTTAGTAAGTTCTCACGGTATGTTGTGTTAGTTTTCAAACATCACACAACAATACAATAATCATAATATTCTGGTTGCATGCTTTATCTTGTTTAGTGAGCACACAAAAACAAATAGCACACAAGCCGAGGGACACCTCGTTAGCAAGCAGGTCACAAGAAGAACTGTACCGTTCACCGTTGGTCGTTCGGTTGCTTACTCTCTTCCGGAGTCCAAATACTCAAGCCCTAAATCATTCATTCAGTTTTAGGTTGTTAATCACTTAACTTAATTCAACTTACTTAACTTACTTAATGATCCCCACCTAACACCTCTTAAGTCTTACAACTTAATCTTACAACTTAACTTTAAACTTTTAAGTTTATACTTAACTTAATCCCTTAGGTCTTTATACCTCTAATAATCAATGCCCTCTTAATGGGGTACCATTAATACCATTAAACTTCCTTAGGGTTTCTTTCTTTTTTTTCATTTTTAGGGTCGACCGACCTTACCGACCGACCTTACCCAAGGTCGGTCCATTCCAGAACTCATTACCGTTTGAAAATTTCACCCCGACTGACCTTGCAAGTCCGGTCCCCAAGGTCGGTCCATTCCCGTGAGCTTCCCCGTGGGATATTTAAGCCCGACCGAACTTGCCAAGTTCGATCCCAAGCTCGGTCGATTCCAGAGACTCAATTCGTACACAAAATACAAGCCCGACCGAACTTGTAAGTCCGGTCCCCAAGTTCGGTCGGTTCCAGAAACTCTTTCCGGTAGTGTAAACTAAGCTCGACCGACCTTGCAGGTCCGGTCCCAAGGTCGGTCGGCTCCAGAACCTTGTTTCTAAATTCCCATTTGACTCCAAACTTCTCCACAAGTTCCCCCATGTGTCCTTATACCATTTAGGCACTTAAACTCACCTTAGAATTTCCACCAAACTCTCCAAAACAACTTCCAAAGATCTTCTCAAACATTTACTAAATCCTTACAAACACTCCTAACACTTGTCATATGATTCCTTACATTTCCAACTTGTAACCTTACCAAAACTTCAATCAACCCAAGTGTTCCCTCCTTAACAGTTTGAGCACTTCATAAACATCATTTTCCGTCCTCAGTTCATTTACCAAGACTTCCTCAAGTCACCTTGCATTTCCATGCACAAATTCCTATCTTTTCCATTTGTTACTCATTACTCCTAAACTCTTGAGCTTACTTATACATTCCTAGTCATTTCCCTTGACATTTGACAACATTCTCCCACACCTTTCCCTTCCATCACCTAATTCCACTCATTACCATCTAAACTAAACCTCATTAGTCCACTACTAACATCATCACACTTACACAAGCTATCCAAACTCCTCATTGTTTTATTCTATAGTTCATACCTAAATCACCTTAAAACATTATACACCTTTCCATCCAAATCTTTGCTCAAGTATTAGCATTCCTCATCACATGATTTCGGTGTGTTTAATACGCCCACCTAACCTCTAATTCCTCCTAGACAACTCTAGGCCATTCTAAGCCTCAAGAACTCCTTAATTAACTCATTTCCACTCTAGTTCCTTCTAATGACTCCTAGTGAACCCTAGGTCATATCAACTCACCACCACCACCTAAACACTTAGTTTTCTACTCAAATTTTGCCATAGCTCCTCTAGTATATTCTCATGCCCAAATGCATTGTTTTTCTTACACAATAATCTAACACACACAAGTCCTTTCTCATCTTATTTTCTCACCCAAATCAACTCATTCACAACAAACTCAATATAGTGCAATAATTTAAATTGCATAGCACTAAGGCTCTTAAATGACATGGCTCTTAGGCCCTTAAATGACTTAAACTTAAACACCGAATTTCCCACATATATAAGCTTTCAACCTGTAAATACATCCATCAATCTCATAGTAGTCTTAATGCTCTTAAAATCCCTCTTAAACTTATATTTTCAACTCATTCCCATTGGCTCCTTAGTCACAAGTTCAAAAGCTTGTTTAAGTTCTTTTTCTTAGGTTGTATAACCCAATACAAATGTAAGCCCTAGGCTACATTGGTACTCATCTAAAACTCATTCCTTAAAACTTAAACCACCATTAGGTAAGTAATTTACCTTGTTTTCTCAAGCTTATTTATCTTCCTCCTTAGACCTTCTTCTTGCATGAATATCGGCCACCACTTAAACTTCCTTTGCCAATGTTCTAACCAATATTCAATGACTCACATGAGTACTAAACAATACACTAACCTCAAGGAATGAAACCCTAGGTTAGAAATGTGTTCTAAGGCATAAAAGTGGATGATTACCTTTGAAGTCTCAAGGTAGACTTGGGCATTGAATGAAATAGGACCTCCACTAGCCCTTGGTGAATAAATCAAGCTAGAACAAGGCATAAAAACAAGGCCCCATGAGTAGTAATTTTCGGCCATGTGGAAGGAATGATGGAAACATGGTTTTTCTTACATTTTCCTTACCTTGAATGAATGGAGAACCAAATGGGCTCTTCAAACTTGATTTTCCTCCATCAATGGAGTTTCCTCTTGGCACCAAAATGGAGCTTTGAAGGATTTGAAAAGATAGAAAGATAGGTCTTGGCCTAACTAAGAGAAATATGTGTTTAGTTTTTGATTTGGAGCTAAAATGAGTAAGTTGTTGCCAAAGCAAGGTGGTGGTGCCATGGGTGCTGCTTGGAGACGGTTTAGAACAGAGAGAAGAGGAAGAAAATCGTGGAAGAAGAAGAGAAATGAAGAAGAGAGAGAGGTAGGTTAATATAAGGTATTTTACTTTAATAAAGCAAATAGTACTCCTTTTACTTATCTCTTCTTTTCTTCCTTATTTGATGAAGTCTATGGTGACTCATCCTTAGAAAACCGGCCCCCTCATTATAACCAAGATATTTATGGTCTTGGTTGACCAACTAATTGACTTATGTTGACTTAAGCTTAATTTGGGCACTATTTGGCACTATTCACTAATTAGTGCACATATTCGTGAAATTTTTGGTTTCCCATTGATTTAGACTTCCTAATGTGATACTAATTAGTACACATGTTGATTAAGATGTAATTATGGGCATTTAGCCACTCAAAACTCAATTCTAAGACAATTTCTCAAAAAGGTGCTTTAAGAAGTCTTAAAGCACATTTTGTGTTTAAGCTTGTTTTTGAGCTTGGTTTTCTTTGCTAATTGATTTAAAATGACCATTAGAATATTACTAAGGTCTTATCATGATATTTGGGTCCTCACCCAAGTCTCTCCAAGCTTAGAGCACATTTTTGCCCTAATTGCCCTTAAGGCACTTTTTGTGTTTTCTTTGGTTTAAATTGTCTACCAATCTTTCTAAGGCATATTCTAGCCTTACTACATCATAATTTGATGTTTACTTAGCATACTTAGGTTTGGGGTATTTCACCTATAGTTATAAATTGTTATAAAATACCAAACAGCCCTTATCCTTCCCGGTTTTTATGATATTCCACTATACTTCCATAATTTGCAAATCAACCCCAAATTATATTCCATTGTTACACTTATAATATATACCTTATATTATAATCCTTAAACCTTAATATAATTATAACCTATGGTTATAAATCCTTAAATTAACCGAACAGACCTTAGGTCTGTTCTAAATTAATTACCAACCCTTTATCTTTCCATATTCACCAATTAACCCCATTTTATAACATATAGTTTCTAATGTCATTAAAACTATATATTATACATATATCTTCATAAAACCTCATATATAATTCCAAAAATTACCAAACTATACCAAAAGGTTATAAACATCATTCCTAACCTTATACTCTCCATATTTTCGGTTTTCACCACATATGTTACCTATATGTAACAATGATATAAAATATCATATATTATACTTATATAATCCAAATTAACTCCAAATTTAACCAAATAAATTCCTAAAAATTCCTAACAACTCATAGGTGTATAAAATACCATTTTATACCCAAAACTTTCGGTAATTTCACATATACCCCATATGTTATGTAAATTTTATAATTTAATACATAACTTAGCATAAATTGATAATTAACTTAATAAATCATCAAATCTGGTCAAAGTCTTTTGCTTGGTCAATGTTTGACTTCCAAACATCATTTTGACCCCACTTTCTCGGTAATTACATAGATTACCCCAAACTTTCCAATATTTACAATTTCACCCCAAAACTTAATAAAATCTTATAATTTTTATTTAAATACATTTTAAATCCCAATCTTCGGCTATACTCACCTACAGCCCTCTAATTTTTGTTTATTTACGGCTTTGACCCCATACTTAATAGTAAGTACATAAAATAAATTAAATAAGCTTTTAAACTTAAATAAAATGGCCTAATGACATGGCCTTATTACAACTTTGCTTTATAACATAAAATTACATTTAAATGTCTCAAAATGTACTATAAACTCTCGGCCTTACCCTTAATTTCTCCATGTTTACCAATTTTCCACATAATGTCTTAAATTTGACAATTATGTTATTTAATCACTTAGATAAATTTACCAACTCATTCCTTAATCACCTAAGGTCAAAATATGACCTTAATAAACCTTATTCACTCACGATAATACATATACATATGTATAAACACATATTAATATACCAAGTGAAGGTTTAAGTGATTTATACCTTATTTTAGCCATGATAAGGCCTTGTTTGGCCACGGCTGCTTAGGAATAATTTTTCCACAGCTTCATTTACATGTTTTCAAACAGCAATTAAGGCATGATTAGTCTCCAAGCAAGAGCTAACCATAAGAAGTGTTTTAAGGTATTGTTTCAAGGTTAAATTTACCTTAGAATACCAAGACAACCTAAGATGTTCTTTGGCCTGTTTTTACAGAATAAAAAGAGCATCAAAAGGTCTCCTAAATCAAGCTTTAAAACCGGAATAAATCAGCTAAGAAGATGGCTAATTTTCACCTTGATTAAGATGCCAAAATGGTGTTTTTGGCATGGATATGGCTATTCCTTGAAGCTATTGATATACCAACTGAAAAAGCATGTTAAATGGAAGATTATAAGCCTAAAGAACCAAGGTTTACAACCGGTAATGAAGGGAATGAAGAGATAAGTGCTTAAAGCACATTTTTACCTTAAAAGATCAAGATTAGAACTTCCCTCCTTCTTCCCTTGTTACAGCCGAGAATCACACTCTTTTTAACCTCCAAAACAACCTAGAACCATGGATGGAAATGGTTGATGCTTAGCTCCATGGAAAGAGGAAGGAAAAGTGAAGAGAATGAACATAAAATGGCTTAACAAGCTTACCTAGATCAATTGGTGTTCTCTTCTGAATTTGGTGTGTTCTTACCTTTAAAGAGGAGCAAAAGAGAGAATGGAGGTGAGTACTTACGGTGGGAAGGAAGGTAATGAGAGGAAAGAGAAAGAATTATGCTTATAAGGTAAAGTTTACTTACTTTAGTAAATAGTCATAGATGACTCATCCTTAGATATTTAATGTTGGATAATGGATGAGTATGACAGCATAAAGAGGCGGCAATGGGTGACTTGGTCAAGGGATGACATTTGACCATGGTTTAAGTTAAGTAATTAAATGTTATTTTGGGTACTATTCACACAAAATCTCCCATTTTGATTTTATTTTTAAACTTTGATTTAGACTTTATAATATAGTCTATCATGTCACATTAATGATATAAAGAATGTAATCTAGTCTTTAAAGTGACAAAAAGTCAATATCTTAGAGCTCATACACAAAAACGTGTTTTAAGGTGTTTTAGTGCACATTTTGTGTCACAAGGTGTTTCTGAGCTTAGTTTTTTTTTAGAACGGTTTTATTACATTCCTTACATGATAATTGAACTTAGGAATCCAATTTTATATCTAATAGAGGTCATAAGACCTTTAAGGTTTCTTAGAGCACATTTTTGCCCTACTTGACCTTGAAGCATGTTAATGCTTGTTCTTTGTGTTGGAGTGTTGTCCAATAACTGTAGTACATTCCTTTATGTGTTAATATGATTAGGACATAATTTTAGGTCCTAAGAAGTTCATTTGGGTAAGTATTTACCCTAAACAGTCAAAGGGTGCAATATTTGCTTTGTGTTGACCATTGTTGTTCTCAATTGACTTTTAAGGCATGTTTAGCCTTGTTGAGATCTTTAGATTGTTTCCCCAATGGTATTAAGATGATTATTATACTTCTTAGATCATTTAATTATGCTCTGATACCATCTGTGACAGCCCAGCCTAATCAGCCCACATGTGTGATATTGTCCGCTTTGGCACACAGGCCGCACGGATTTGTTCCTAGGGTTTCCTAGCCCCAAAACGCGTTACACAAGGAAGAGGTATCCATGCACCTATAAGGCACACTTCGTTCTCCCCTCCAATAGATGTGGGAGGTAAACCTCAAGGGTATTACACTCCACCCCCCTTGGGAGCCCAGCGCCCTCGCGGGCCACACTGGCACACCGACCTGGGTCTGGCTCTGATACCATCTGTGACAGCCCAGCCCAATCAGCCCACATGTGTGATATTGTCCGCTTTGGCACGCAGGCCGCACGGATTTGTTCCTGGGGTTTCCTTGCCCCAAAACGCGTCCCACAAGGAAGAGGTATCCATGCACCTATAAGGCACACTTCGTTCTCCCCTCCAATCGATGTGGGAGGTAAACCTCAAGGGTATTACAATATGTGCACCAATGGCACCAGAAAGCACATAGATAGTTTGGAAATCAGAAGGGGAATCCAACCCCGCGAACGGTAGTCAAAACCGAGCTCAAACGAGCAAGTTATGGTCAAAACAGCACCACGTCCGAACTTGTGTCCGGACATCAATGTTCGAACACAAGTCGAGACTTTAGAAATCGAAAACAGACGGGTGTCTGAATATCAAAGCTCGGATGGATGTTCGGACGCTTTCGGAAAACAAATACGCATAATGTCCGAACATGTGTCTGAACGACCAAGTTCGGACACAAGTCGAAGCAAAATCAGAGAAAGCAGAAGGGTGTGTCCGAACTTCTGTCCGGACTTACAAGTTCGGACACCATTCGAGACTTGTAAGTCGGACTCGTCCTCACACCCCGTCCGAACATCAAAGCTCGGACGGTAGTTCGGACACGGCAAAAACTTCAGAAATTTAAAGCGCAACAAAGCATGTCCGAACGTCAAAGCTCGGACAGACGTTCGGACATACCAAAAAGTGTAGTTTCTAGAAACGAATTTCACACCAGAACAAAGGTTTAAACACAACAAAAAAAAAGCAATTTGCAGAAAACAACCTTGGAGGTTTGTAGATTATTAAACAGCATTTAAACAGACGAATTCACAATCCCAAAGCAGAGACAGAACACATTCAATTCCAGAGTTGAAACTCCCCAAGGCTGAACACACTAATTGAATCCATCAGCCACCTACCTCGCAATTAGCAGACGAAATCCCAAATCTGATGCAGAGCCCAAACCAACACAGTTCCAGCAATGCAGACCAACAATGCAGTTCCAAACACTGAACAAACACAATCGTAGAACAATTGCCAATTCAGAAACGTGACCCTTAAACCCTGAGACTGAAACGCAGAAGACAATCACAACCCTTACCTGAATCTGACAACAAGACAGCGGATGAAGCCGACAGCAGGTGGAATCGACAGAGGCACAGGAACCAACGCTGATTGGAAATCAAATTACAGAACGATTAAAGAGGGGAAACTCAAGAACCGACGAATTGGGGAAGAAATAATCTGACGTTCTTACCTTAATCCGAACCGGAACTCGCAAGTAGAAAGGATCAGCAGCCGAACTCGGATTGTAGGAAGATAACAGCAGAACTTGAGTATTCAAATGCACGTAACTTTGAGAGAGAGAAACAGAGAAAAGAAGAGCGGCGAGGAGAGCGTCTTCAGTTTTCAAAACTGAACAGAAATATGTGAGTGGATATGAATGTGATTTGGAAGTGGGTATTACTAATTAGGGAATTAATGAATTAATAGATAGGAAAATGTTAATTCTCACCATAAATAAGATGGGAGGGGATAAAGACTCCTTCGTCCTTGTCTTTAATCAAAAGGACTCCCATGTCCTGAATCCAAGCAAATAAATATAAGACCACTCGTGACGAATAAAATGCAGTGAAAACTATGGGTTATAACAACAATGCTCCCATAGCAATATAAGTGTTCTCATAGTTCACCTTATACTTATCTTACTAACTGATTCCCATTGGCTCCTTAGTCACAAGTTCACAAGCTTGTTTAAATTCTTTTTCCTAGGTTATACAACCCATTACTTAATGTAAGCTTTAAGCTACATATAATACTTATCTAAATCTCATCCCTTAAAACTTAAACCACCATTAGGTAAGCAATTTACCTTATTTTCCTCAAGCTTCTCTTACTTTCCTCCTTAGGTTTTCTTGATTGAATTTCGGCAAGGACTTCAATCCTCTTGCCAATGTTCTAATCCACATTCAAATAATCTAATGAGCACTAAGCAATATGCCTAAACTCATAGAATTCATCCTTAGATTAAAATATGTGTTTTAAAGCTTAAAAGTGTATGTTTACCTTTGAATTTTGGAATGGCTTTCATAATGAAGCAAGGCTCTTGGTTATGAAGGGAAAGTGATGGAAACTTGGTTTTTCTTACATTTTCCTTACCTTGACTGAATGGAGAAGCTAATGAACACCTCAAGCTAGTTTTTCCTCCTCTAATGGTGATTTTCCATGGCTCCAAAATGAAGCTTTTCAAATTTTGAAAAGATAGGAAGCAAGGCCTTGGTCTAACTAAGAGAAATCTATGCTTAGTTTTGGATTTGGAGCTAAGATGAACATTTGGTGGACAAATGAAGGTGGTGGTGCCATGGGTGCTTCTTGGACAACTTTAGAACAGAGAAGAAGAAGAAAACGTTGGTGAAGAAGAGAAATGAAGAAGAGAGGAGAGAGGTAGGCTAGTATATGATATTTTGCTTTTAAAAAGGTAAATAGTACAATTCTCTCTTTTACTCTTCTTTTCCCTTAATTTGCTGGCCCCTCATGGTGACTCACCATTTAAATCCGTACCCCCCTCATTAATGAGGTATTCATGGTCTTGGTTGACCAACTTATTGACTTATGTTGACTAAAGCTTAAACTAGGCACTATTTGGCACTATTCACAAATTAGTGCACAAATTTATGAAATTTTTGGTTTCCCATTGTTTTAGGCTTCCTAATGTGATAATATTTAGTACACATGTTGATTAAGGTGTAATCATGGGCATTTAGCCACACAAAACTCATTTCTAAGACAATTTCTCAAAAAGGTGCTTTAAGGAGTCTTAAAGCACATTTTGTGTTTAAGCTTGTTTTTGAGCTTGTTTTTCTTTGGTAATTGATTTAACATGTCCATTAACATGTTAATAAGGTCTTATAATGATATTTGGGTGCTAATCAAAGTCACTCCAAGCTTAGAGCACATTTTTGCTCAAATTGCCCTTATGGCATTTTCTTGTGTTTTCCTTGGTTTAAATTGTCTACCAATGTTTCTAAGGCATGTTTTAGCGTTATTACATCATAACTTGATGTTTACTTAGCTTACTTAGGTTTGGGGTATTTCAGTTTTAAGCTCTAGGACTTTAAATCCAAACTTACCTTTATTTTTCTTGATTTCCACTTTGTCCTTCCTTGATTTTTTGGCCAAAACACCAACAATTTTGAGGCTACATTTTTGGCTATATATAATAGGGAGAAGAAGCACGGTTAGGGTCTTTATCCCAAATAGAATCAAACGAATAACTAAGGCTTAAAGCATAAAAATGTGCATTAAGGAATGAGATTTACCTTGAACTCTCATGGATGATTTTTCACTCTAAATTTTCGGCCACTTAAATAGAGATGAGTAGGAAGTTAGATCTTGGTATATCTAGAGCATAAGAGGTAGATTTAAGTATTAAAACCTAGTTAAAAGATCACCTTCTTGGAATTTTTGGCCAACTAACTGAGGTTGATCCAACTCAAGTTTTTGTATAAAAAGGGTGAAAATAAAGAGGTGGATTAGAAGGATTTTAGGACCTCCATTAATCAAGGAAGGAGCTTAAAGCTTAGAGCACATTTTCTTACCTTAACTTTGGTTGCACTTTGGCTAGTGTTTCTCTATTATTCCCATCTGAATTTTCACCCTCCAAATGTTATAGATTTTTGGCACTTTAAGGTGAGGAAGTGTTGTTCTTGCTTTGTTGATGAAGAAATGAAGAAGATTCAAAGGAAAAGCTAGAGTCTAGGTGGAAGATTGTCTTAGAACTTTGTATTCTTACATGAAATCAAAAGAAGAAGAAAATCAGATGAAGAAGAAGAACATTTTTGGCAGCAAGGGAGGAGGAAAGAGAGTGTAAGAGATTAGGTGGTTTAAGTTACCAAGGTAGGAAAGAAGTAAGGTAAGACTTTTATGTCAAAGTATTTTCCCTTCAAAAGCAAAATGTTGACTTTGGTGGCTTATTTCTCCTTTACAAAGCCAGCCATGCAAGATATTTTGGAAGGGTAGTTTGGTCATTAGGTGGGTAATTAAGGGAGAATGGGTTTATAACATTGAGAGCTTATATGTTTGTACATTAGGAATTCTCTCATGAGTTAGATTATAATCTAGTAGATTATCTTGTTCCAAAGTATATCTCTTTGTGTTTTTGAGTGGTTATTATACTTATAAGTCACTTTGACTATTTAAAGTATGTTCTTGATTCACTCACATTATTTGTGCTCTTAATTCATGTTATGATATATACTACATGTTAAACCAACTTTATTAGTTTATTTTTCTTTATAATTACTCCTTCTTTAGCCCAATATTTCATGTAAGGTTTAATAACCTTTTTGGTCTATATATCTTTATTTATATAGATATACTTGGAGTTTCATATTTTCTTAATCAATTAGGGTTCATTAATTAATCCTTAATTATCTTTTATATCCTTAGGGGTATTTCAAATTGTGTCTTTCTCGTCTTGCATAATATGTGTTCAAATACTATTCAGCTTCAAAAAGGTTGGCAAACCAATTGCTTGATGTTGAGTGAAAATAGGCTAACCTGAATTGTGGTAGACTATACGGTTCCAATAACAAAACCATTAAAAGGAGCATAGAATAATGATGATCATATAATAAAGGGTATAACTTAAGAAAAGACTTCAGACGTGACAAATTACCGTTATATAAGGTAATCAATTACATGATGAAAGTTGGATAATGATAGAGATTTCAAGATAGTTTGATGTCTATAATATATTGGAACTGATATGAAATCAATGTTAATGATACATACATATATATACATGCAATATATGTAGTGCTACATGTCGTAAATGATGACGATGTTGAATTGACTGCTCAGAAATACTTGAAAGACGCAAATAGGAAACAAAATTTCAACTTATTCGAGTAGTGAATTTTGTAGACTTGAAGTCCTAACAATGATGTGAATCTAGCTAGAAACAGACGAGTTTTTGTAGGAAAATGGGAGGTTTAATACCTTTTAATATACAACATGTGCTGATGTATATAGGTTTTTTAAAAGTTGTAACATCCTTGAATCCTAATTCATTAATTATGTTGTCAATGCTTATTGGAATGATTGAAAAGCTTCACCATTAATTATATATAAAAAAGCAATATCTTCATCAATTGATTACTTTGGATATATAACTATGGTTCAAATTGTTATTAATTTTTATGTTTTTACCCTATCTATACAAATCATTTTAATAGTGATGTTTGCATAAGTTTCAAACAAGATTAAGTGCATGATGTAGTGAAGTGAAGTCTTCAATGGAATTAAGTGCATGACTGTGTTGATAAATCTTTCCATGAACTTAAGTAATAAAGTTGTATGTGGCTTTACCGCCTAGTAAAACCTATTGAAAATGTATCACTGAAATGAATCCAATTTTCTTGGATAATCTGTATTCCTATAATAGCGGAGTAATGCTATAATCGGAAAACTTAAGAGTCTCTTGATGGTTACTAAATGCTGAACACAAATTAAGTAATAACATACCTTAATTAAATGTATCCTTGATTGAGATATCTGGCTTAATATGATTACATCTGTACTAATAATAAAATAGATACCCTAAAGTTCTACTCATAAAAAGGATGTTGATATTAATATAGAAAAAATATGCTTAAGTGTGAATTTGATGGCTTTATCAAACCATGTGCACCCTAAATAAATATATGTGCAACCTATCTTGAAGATTGGGAATGCATGGAGTCAAAGGATTAAAACGATATTTTCATCAGAGGGAGCAATATAATTGTACTCATTTTCCTTCATCATGAGGTCGGTTCTACTAGTTTTTCCTGGTAAGGTTTTAGTGGGTAATCAATGACAAACATCCAGGAAATTGATTGCTGTCTACTGGAACTACGAAATTCGTAGCTGTACTTACAACAACCATGGAAGAACAACCGCAAATGGGAATGCGAGATGGAGTTTACCACATTCATGTGAGAACAGCAGCAAATTGAAATATGGGATGATGTTTGTGTTCGACGTAGAAGAGATTTCTATCACGAAAAAGAATATCGCTCTCGGGGAGGCGATTTCAGAGACGAAATTTTGTTTCGTTCTCTTAGGTTCTCTTCTGTGCTAACATAGAGATTGGTGGTTCTCTTCCTCTCAATTGGAAGTTTGGCTAATTCCTATCCCTATCTCTAGCTTCAGTGAGAGGTCTTGTTCAGCAGCTTCGTCTTCGTTTCCCCCTTCCTCGACGTGTTCTTGGGTGCGTCTTCAGTTTTTCTTCTTCCTCGTCGATTAGTTGGGCTTCGATTGGAGGCTTTTGGGTGGGCTCTGTTCTGGGGTTGTTTTTGTCTGCTCCGGTTCGACGGCTGATTAGGTGGTCCAGAAGGGGTCTGTTTTTGTGGTTGTTCGCAAGTATAACCTAGGTCTGGACTAGTTGGATTGAGTCTGGCTTTGAGTCTTTCTGTTCCTTCTGGTGTTTTTGGTTGCTATGTGGTGGTGTGCTTGGGTGGACCTTGATTTGTGTGCTCCATTTTCTCCTCGGGTTGTTCGGCTCAGGGCTGTTCACAGCTTTGCGTCTGTTTTCTTCAGCGGCGAGGGTGGGATTGTGTCTGGTTGGTTTCGAAGCTCTCTGCCGGAGGTTTTAGTGGTCATCAGTGCTTTTTGTTTTTGCTTCTCTGGGTGTGGTGGTGTTTTGGTCGTGTTTCAACATTCTATATCCGTCGAGGAGGCTTGATCTTCTGGGTGGTTTGTTCGGTCTATCTTGGTTTGAGTTTGATTACTGCCCTCAGTTCGGTTCGATTGGAATAATTGGGGTAGGCTCCTATGTATCGGCAAGGGTTCAAGAGGGGTTGTTTGTGTGTTCTTCCTTCTCGTTCAGGCTTCTGGTGGTCGGCTAGGTCAGCATCACGTTGGTCTGTTTCTTCCATTTTCGTGGGTTGTTTGATGTGCAGGCGGTTGTTTTTGGGTGGGTTTGTCTGGCTGCTATTCTTGGTTTTCTTCAGCTTTTGGGGCCTGGGTTGCTGTTTTCTTCCTGATGAGTTGTTTAGCTCTCAATTACAGAGGATTAGGAAAATCCAAGGCTGTCTATTGGGTCAAGAGTTTGATTCTAAAACTCAACCCTGATATTATTTTCCTTAGTGAGACTCATAAGTCAGAATTAGACATGGAGTTCTTCTTTGGGAATCTTCCTCTGTATAATGGGCAAGCGGTTTCTAGCAAAGGGAGGAGTGGTGGTTTATGCCTTATGTGGAAGAGTTTCCTAGGATGTTCGATGATCTCTCAATCTAGACATCATATGTCAGCCGTTATGACCCTTCCATGTGATCTCCAATTTGTGTACAATGGATTTTACGGATGGTCTAATTGGTCTCTTAAGCACTTGTCCTGGAAGCTTCTTCGAATTCTTAGTAAGCAATCTTCGTTGCCCTGGGTGATAGCAGGTGACTTCAATCAGATCCTCCATGCCTCTGAGAAGATCGGGGGTAGAATTAGGCAAGAAGTTCACATGGCCCCCTTTAGAGAATCCATCATTGAGTGTGATCTTCATGATATTGGCTTTTATGGAGAGAGTTCTACCTACACCAACTGTCAGGATGAGAATTTCCATTCACATATATAGTAGATTGGATAGAGTGTTTTGCTCCTCTGCTGGCCTTCCCCGATATTTCAGTGGAACACTTACCGCGTGAAGCCTCTGATCACTGTCCACTTTTTATCAGGTTCTTTGGTAACCATAAAGTTCCAGAAAAAAATTTTAGATTTGAGAATGGTTGGTGTTTGGATCCCAAGTGTGCTGAGATAGTTACGGATGTTTGGAGTAATAATTACCCTAACATTACTACTTCTCTGGATCTATGTGCTCGGAAACTTAGTGAATGGAAGGGGTGGTCTATCTCCAAGATTAAATGGAAAATCATAAATAAGAAAAAAGAGTTAGGGAATATCTCTATTAGTGATAGCTCGTTGGGAGCTATCAATAATAGAAAGAGGCTCCTTTTGGAAATTGAGTTACTTTCTTTCCGGGAGGAAATATGGTGGAAACAGCGATCCAGAGATAAGTGGATCAAGGAGGGAGATAAGAATACGGGCTATTTCCATGCTAGAGCTTCCTCTATTAAAAGATCCAAAGAGATCTTTGGGCTCCAGGATTCGGGGAACACTATGCAATATTCTTGGCAGAGGATAGAATTCATAGCTAGAGAGTACTTCCAAAATCTCTTTTCTTCTTCCCAACCCCAGGTGGATAGGGACCTTTTGGGTGCGGTGGAGGGTCGGCTAAGTGATAGCTTTATTTCGGAGCTGAGAAAGCCTTATTCCAGAGAGGAAATCATTTCGGTTGTGAAACAATTAGGAGCCAACAAAGCTCCCGGGCCTGATGGCTTCAACGGTAAATTCTATATCACCTTCTGGCATATCATTGGGAATCAAATTATTGATGCAGTCATGCCTATTCTTAGAGGCCAGCCTCTTCCTGATTCCTTGAATGAGTATTTTATCACTCTTATCCCTAAGATGGTGGGGGCGACGGAGATAGACAAATTCAGACCGATTGCGCTATGTAATTTTGTGTATAAGATTGCCTCCAAGACCTTGGCTAATATGGTGCAACATATTCTACCGCATCTCATCTCGCACAATCAATCAGGGTTTATGAAAGGAAGGCTTATTACTGACAATATCATTCTAGCAGGAGAGCTCCAACATTTTTTGGAAAAGAATCAAGCTGTTAAAACTGGTTTCTTTGCCCTCAAGTTGGACTTTAGCAAGGCCTATGATAGATTAGAGTGGAGCTTCCTCCACGATGTTCTACTTTCCATGGGCTTTCCTTCTCATTGGACTACTCCGGTTATGAATTGTGTCCGCTCTGTCAGATGTGCTATCCTCATCAACGGCAAGCCAGGTAACTCTTTTGACCAGTCTAGGGGTATTAGACAAGGAGACCCCCTCTCTCTCTTCCTTTTCATATTGGCTCAGGAAGATTTGTCAAGTTTTCTTAATAAGTCTGAAATTAATGGAGATTTCCATGGAATCAAGCTTTCCCCCCTTTGCCCGTCCATATCTCACCTAGCCTTTGCTGATGACCTTCTCCTTTTTGGTAAAGCTAACCACTCTAATATCTCCCGCCTGAATCATATCCTCACAAAATTCCTTCTAGCCTCCGGCCACAAAATCAACCATCTTAAATCTGAATTGGTGTTTAGCAAAAGATTAGCCCTCTGCTAACAAGAAAATTGTAGGAAACTATATACATAAAAAGAATAAAATAAATAACTAAACCTACAACTCTACTACGGGTAGCAAAATAAAACACGGTCGGAGTATAGTGTAAATATATTACGACCGAGAGTATCGTACCCAAGGGACTTATAGAAAACTAGTCCTAATCCGGGCAAAAGCCTATTCTATAATAAAATGGGGGGAATTATAAATGACAATTAATTAACTATAATTCTAACTAAATGCGAGGTTGGGATTACATCAACATAAGTACCAATATGATCACGCAATGCAACTTCAAGACACGAACTTAACCAACCAACATGTATGCGCCGGATGTCCTGCCGGACACCAGATGCACGGCATATTCAAAGTCTTGAATGTGCCGGACAGGAAGCACCCGGCAGTGCACCCGGCACGTTCATATGGTAAAAAACACTCTCTTGCTTCGAACAAGAAACTCAAAACCCATTAACAAATCGAGCATATATCATGCCACGAAATGAACAAGGAAATGGGGGAAGATGGGTTAACTCGCAATCTCAAGTCTTGCTCCCGCTGAGGCACAGAAGACAATGTTTAAAGACCACTAAGATTTGTCTAACCTATCTACTCTTGGGCTTTTTTCCCTTGAGTACAATTTGCACAAAGAGAATGAGTGATCAACTAATTCTCTTGCCATAAGAACCAGAATCTTAATGAACGCTTGAATTTGTATTGAGATAATCATAGTGTTTACATAGAAGGAATTCATCCCTAACCAATACTAACAAGGATTCCTACTTCACCATCCACTCAAATAAAGAAGGAATACATGAGGGAGAAGGAGATTGGTTATAGCCTTAACCCGAAAAGGAAATCTTCTCTTCTTCTTGTGGATGGATCCGTAGAAATGTCTTGGACACCAACACTTGGAATGAGGCGGAAATGAAGTATGGAATGGAGTGTAATATGATGTTGGAATGTCCCCATTGATGTAGACTCTCGGCCTATTTATAGGGCTTCAATATGTCTCTTGTCGGGCGTCGTGCCGGATCATCGGTAGCCGGCACACGTGGGAAATGTGCTTAACTGTTAACGGTCGAAACCGTCAATTCTGCGCAAAACAGTACATATGCCGGGTAGGGTATACCCGGCATCACACCCGGCAGCGGTTGGAAATCACGTGGAACACATGTGCTGTCGTATGGTCAACCGAAGCGACTCTATACTCATGCCGGATAGCATTTACCCTGCATCACATCCGGCAAGGCCTCTTTTCTGTTCTGTGCTCATGCCGTGTAGAACCAACCCGGCACCAAGTCTGGCATCAATGGAATTTCTACCTAGAGATGCGTTCCTTGTATATAAAACACATAAAACATAAGACTATACAAATAATATACTTTAACGCATAATCTAACATAAATAACACATATATAACTTTATTTAGATAGATATAATACTAAATCTAATGCATAAAATATGATAAGTTTGCGGCTTATCAAGGCCCTACACTTACCTTTTGCTAGTCCTCGAGCAAAACAAGATTAGAAAGGAGTAATTACTTATGCACAAAACAGATAAACTCTTAGAATGACAATTAGATAAATACTCTCAACTATTTGACTCTATTTCACAAGTATCACTTAACTATCCTTATTCCATCCGAAACATACTAATGGGTATAAAGCAAAGAATTTTCAAAACCGATCAAAAACTTTTGGGCTATTTTGCATAAAGAAATTTTTGTAATCTCTCATTTTTCCGGTTTCCATCACTCAGCTTTATTTTTCTAGAGTTTCTGAATGTGGCCAAGACACTCATCGATGGTTTTTATTATTCAGCCCTTATTTTGCAAGGGTTTCTAAATCAACCATGATTTTTTTGCATTGAAGAACGGGGAATTTAGGAGAAAAATAAAAGGAAAAACTCTCGTTTCTTGCTTTTATTCTGAGGCAATTATTGCAACCTCAAGGAATATAATGTTTTTCCTTTGGAAGAAGATTTTTTTTTCTCTTTGTTTTCTTTTTCTTCTTCTTTCTTTTTTCACAAAAAACCCTTTTTAATATTTCACTCCACCAAATATTTTTTCACAATTGAAAAGAAAAGAAACAAATACCCAGAAGTACAATAAGGAAGGAATTAGGAAAAGATCATTACTCATGTTGAATAAAAAAATCAAAGTTAAAAAAGAGGAATCTATGAGTCATTAGAAAGCTTACCTCTTGAGAGAACAAGCTTTTAGTCATTCCTAATCTTATCTCAATCAAAAACATGCAAAAAGTTTAGTAAAACATCGATAAAACTCACAACTTATGCATATTATAAAAAAAAAATTTAAGGGGGGGGTCCCTGCCTGCCCTACACTTGGCAGGAACACTGTCCCCAGTGTTCAAAAGAAATAATAAAATTGAAAGTGTTTTTTTTAATGAAACTTAAAAACAACTATAATGAAAGCAATTAAATAATATAAAATTAAAAGAGAAAAATTAATTGATACGATGGACTCCCCTGTTTGATAGTGAAGGCGTGAGGAGGAACCGCCCTACAATTAGCCTTTTAGGCTATTTGGCATCATTTGAGATCCTGGGCAGGATAGTGACCAAATTTGCATGCTCCCGTGGATTCGTTTGCGTTTGAGATGGGAGTTGACCTTGCTGTCTTGGTTGCGTCAGAAGTTGCTGTAATTGCAACTGCAACGATTTGTGCTCCTTGCGAATGGTCGAGATCTCATTGTGGGTATCCTGGGTTTTATTCATCAGGGCTGACATCATATCACGAAGTTCAGCCATTTCAGCCTCTGATGATGATGCAGGATGGGATGGTCTGTATTGCCTCGGACCTCCCTGGTAGCCGGCTTGACTCTAGAAGTGTTGAGGGGGTTGGTTCCCCTGTTGCCATGGCTGCCGATACCCTTGGTTACTCACATAGTTGACTTCCTCAACATTCTAAAAGTCGGGCATGTCAGGGCTTGGAGTGTGTGGTCGTGCACTAACCACGTTCGCTTGTTGAGGAAGTTGATTCATTGCTATTTGCTCCACCACTTTCTGTAGAGCACTAACCTTCGTGGACGTTTGAGCGTTGCTCTCCAACAACTGCTCATGACTTTGCATAAGTTTGTCAAATTTAGCATCGCCCTCTCCCACTTGATATAAACCAGCGGTACTACCCTTGGTTCCACCGGTGGCCCAATCCCTAATTTCTTCGCAAAGAGATTCAACCCCATTAAGGAATTGGTCTCCAGGCTTCTTCAGTATGTCTGCACCAAGAAAGGATAGGATCATTGTCTTGCACTGGTTGACCAATCCTTTGTAGAATAACTGAGATAGCTGTTCCTTGGTGAGGCCGTGGTGTGGACATGTGCGCAGCAACCCTTTGAATCTGTCCCAAGTCTCACAGATGTTCTCCGAGCTAGGCTGTCTGAAGTTGTATATCTCGGCGATCATCTCCAGGGTGCGACTTGGAGGCATGAACTTATCATAAAACTTGGTTGCCATGTCCTCCCATGTGGTGATGGTACTAGGGGTTAGACTGTGGTACCACTTGCTGGCATTCCCCGTAAGGCTATGGGGAAAGAGGGAAAGTCTGGCATATTGGAGAACATTGTTTGTGGAGGTTAGGCTATTTGTGTGTTGCAAGAACTTGGTGACGTGGAGCAAAGCATCGTCCGGGTTTGTACCATCGAAAAGACCCAACTCCTTTATGCATCTAATTTGATGATATGGCTTAAGTTTTTGCCATTCATCATATTCATTTTGTGGAAGGAGAGGAAGATCGATTGCTGGTTTTTGGCCTTGGTTAGAAGGTTGGTTTATGTTACGGACGGTAGGTGCTGCCATTGGTGTAGGATCTGCTTCTTGTAGGGTTCGTTGTTGCCTTAAAGTTTGAAGCAGGGTTCTCTCGATCTCCGGATCAAGGTTGGCTAAATTTTCAGGAGTACTCGTTGACCGAAGAAGCATTCACCTTTTAAATATTCAAGAGGAGCAAGACATAACGTTATAATAATTTGTATTAATAAAAGAAATAATATAATGACGTAATTAGACTTACAAAAATTCAAGAAGAAATAAATTTTTGGTTATGCCGGACAGAATGCCGGGTGACCCTTATCCGGTAGTGGACTTCCTCCACTACTGCCGGTGAAATACCCCAAACCTAAGTATGCTAAGTAAACATCAATTTATGATGTAGTAAGGCTAGAATATGCCTTAGAAAGATTGGTAGACAATTTAAATCAAGGAAAACACAAAAAGTGCCTTAAGGGCAATTTGGGCAAAAACGTGCTCTAAGCTTGGAGTGACTTTGATTAGCACCCAAACACCATTATAAGACTTTAGTAATATGCTAATGGACATTTTAAATCAATTATCAAAGAAAACCAAGCTCAAAAACAAGTTAAAACACAAAATGTGCTTTAAGAAGTCTTAAAGCACATTTTTGAGAAATTGTCTTAGAATTGAGTTTTGAGTGGCTAAATGTCCATCATTACTCTTTAATCAACATGTGTACTAATTAGTATCACATTAGGAAGCCTAAATCAATGGGAAATCAAAAATTTCAGAAATACGTGCACTAATTAGTGAATAGTGCCAAATAGTCACTAGTTTAGTCTTTAATCACTTAAGTCTAATTAGTTGGTCAAACAAGACCATGACTTGCCTTAATTAATAGGGGGCCGGTTTTCTAAGGGAGGATGAGTCGCCATGTGTAGTCAAATAATGTTATAAAGAAGAGGAAAAAGTAAGAAGTTACTATTTGCTTTATAAAAGCAAAATATCTCTTATAAGCTACTTATCTTCTTCTCTCTCTTCATTTCTCTTCTTCCCACGGTTTCTTCTTCCCTTCTCTTGCTCCAAAACCGAGAGAGCTCCATCCATGGGTGCTCCACCTTCAATTGCTCACCAAGTGCTCATCTTTGCTCCAAATCAAAAACCAAGTATAGATTTCTCTTAGTTAGGCCAAGACCTATCTTCCTATCTTTTCAAATCCTTCAAAGCTCAAGTTTGGTGCCATGAGAAAACTCCATTGATGGAGGAAAATCAAGTTTGAAGAGCCCATTTGGTTCTCCATTCATTCAAGGTGAGGAAAATGTAAGAAAAACCATGTTTCCATCATTCCTTCCACATGGCCGAAAATTACTACTCATGAGGCCTTGTTTTTATGCCTTTTTCTAGCTTGATTTATTCACCAAGGACTAGTGGAGGTCCTAATTCATTCAATGCCCAAGTCTACTTTGAGACTTCAAAGGTAATCATCCACTTTTATACCTTAGAACACATTTTTAACCTAGGGTTTACTCCTTAAGGTTAGTGTATTGTTTAGTGCTCATGAGAGTCATTGAATATTGGTTAGAACATTGGCAAAGGAAGTTTAAGTGGTGGCCGATATTCATTCATGAAGAAGGTCTAAGGAGGAAGATAAAATAAGCTTGAGAAAACAAGGTAAATTACTTACCTAATGGTGGTTTAAGTTTTAAGGAATGAGTTTTAGATGAGTACCAATGTAGCCTAGGGCTTACATTAGGTAATGGGTTATATAACCTAGGAAAAACAATTTGAACAAGCCTATGAACTTGTGACTAAGGAGCCAATGGGAATGAGTTAGTAATATAAGTTTAAGGTGGATTTTAAGAGCATTATAATTACTATGAGATTGATGGGTGTATTTGCAGGTTGAAGGCTTTTATATGTGGGAAATTCAGTGTTTAAGTCTAAGTCATTTAAGAGCCTTAGTGCTATGCAATTTAAGATTATTGCAATATAATGAGTTTGTTGTGAATGAGTTAGTTTGGGTGATGAGATATGATGGGAAAGAACTTGATGTGTGTGAGATTTTTGAATGAGGAAAAACAATGTGCTTGGGCATGATAAGATACTAGAGGAGCTATGGCGAAATTTGAGTAGAAAATAAGTGTTTAGGTGATGGTGGTGAATTAATATGACCTAGGATATACTAGGAGTCATTATGAGGACTTTGAGTGGAAATGAGTTAACTAAGGAGTTCTTGAGGTTTAGAATGACCTAGAGATGTCTAGGAGAAAATTAGAGGATTGGTGAGTGTATTGAACACACCAAAGTCATGGTATGAGGAGTGGTAAGACTTGTGCAAATTTGGAGGAGAAGGTATACAATGCTTTGAGATAGTGTAGGTGTGAACTAGGGAGTATAACAATGAGAGTTTTGAGAAGCTTGTGTAAGTGTGATGATGTTAGTGGTGGACTAGTAAGGTTTAGTTAAATGGTAATGTGTGGACTTGGGTAATGGAAGTGAAAATTGTAGGAGGAGGTTGTAAGTCGTCAAGGAAAATGACTAGAAACGTATGAGGACGTATGATCATGAGAATGGTGAGTAAGATGCATAAAAGAGGTGGAATTGTCTAAGGAGGGTGTTACATGGTCAAGGTAAATGAAGAACAATGTCAAGGTATTAAGGTAATGGAAGGAAATGTATAAGCAAGCTTAAGAGTTTAAGAGTGATGAGTAACCAAAGGAAAGGAGAGGAATTGGTGCATGGAAGTGCAAGATAACCTTGGAGGGTTTAGCAAAGCAAGATGTAATGTAATGATGTTAGGAGGAGCTATATGGGTAGGAAAGAAACACTTTGGTTAGTTGAAGTTTTAGATAAAATGTACATGTTAGAAATATAAGGGAAAAAGTAACAAGTGTTAGAAATTCTTGTAAGGATTGAGAAAATGGTTAAGGAGGTTTTAAAGGATGTTCTAAGGTGAGTTTAAGAGCCTATATGGTATTAAGACATAATGGGACACTTGTGGAAGAGTTGGGCATTTTTGCAAGAAAGGAGATAAGTGTTTAAGGGTGTAGAAGATGAATATTCTGGCCTGTCCGAACTTCCGTCCGAACTTGGAAGCTCGGACATGCCCTGTTGCGATTAGAATTTTTGAGTCTCGGCTAGAGTCCGAACTACCGTCCGGACTTAGATGTTCGGACACTTGAAATTCTTCCTTTGATTTTTCCTCGACCCATGTCCGAACTTAGGGAAGTTCGGACACATGTTCGGCACACACACGTCTGGTTGCACCCTTTTGAGTCTCGACTTGCGTCCGAACTTGGTAAGCTCGGACACAAGTTCGGACGCGGTGCTGTTTTGACCAAAAACTTTGTTTAAGGTTAGGAAATGATATCCAATGGTGGGGATTGATATGTAATGATGTTATAAGGTTGTTTAAGACATGTTTGGTGGGTATCAATGATAATTAAGTGGGTGAATAAGTATAAGTTATGAGAGAAGTGATTCACTTAAGATTAAGTTTGAAAGATTAAGTTGTAAGACTTAAGAAGTGTTAGGTTGGGATCATTAAGGGTTAAGTAAGGTAAGTAAGTTAAGTAAGTTGAATTAAGTTAAGTGATTAACAACCTAAAACTGAATGAATGTTTTAGGACTTGGAATTTGGCCTCCGGAAGAGAGTAAGCAACCGAACGACCAACGGTGAACGGTACAGTTCTTCTTGTGACCTGCTTGCTAACGAGGTGTCCCTCGGCTTGTGTGCTATTTGTTTTTGTGTGCTCACTAAACAATATAAAGCATGCAACCAAATATTATGTTTATTGTATTGTTGTGTGATGTT
Organism: Limonium bicolor; assembly: GCA_023374045.1. Taxonomy (NCBI): domain Eukaryota; kingdom Viridiplantae; phylum Streptophyta; class Magnoliopsida; order Caryophyllales; family Plumbaginaceae; genus Limonium; species Limonium bicolor. The sequence continues at coordinate 204,766,182 of CM041779.1, read as the reverse complement.
TGAAAACTAGCACAACATACCGTGAGAACTTACTTACCAACGTTTAGTAAGGAATTGAGTGAGACTAAGGAACGCTCCCTAATATGGGTTGATATAAACCGAAAGAGGTTAACCAACAAACATGGTCTTGAGACTACTACTAACTGGAACTTGAGTGAGGAAACCCGGGACTGACTCCGGTCATGCATGCTAAGGAAAGGGGGTCGGTATCTATAGCAGATTCGACTTCCGCTTAAGGACTTGTCTTCAGACTTGTAGCCTAGGGCCGGTTGCCGGCTCAGCTACGCTGGACACCCGTCCAGGGTAGGTGGCATTAAGATGGTGCGGTGGGATCACCTAAATCCCAGGTTTGAAATTTAGCTACGGCCATTCCCCTCCAGGAACGGTTTGTATATTGAGAATAAGTTAAGGTTAAGATTAAGGTAAGGTTAAGATAAGTTGCAACCATTCCTTTTTAAAGGATGGTTTGTATTATTAAGACTAAGATAAGCTACATCCACTCCTTTTTAAAGGATGGTTGTTTCTAAGATTAGATAAGACTAAGATTGAGGTGAGATAAGGATGGACTAAGATTAAGACGAAATATAACTTAAGGAGTTAAATAACTAACTCTCTAATTAAGGGAATGCATTTAAGTCGTTCATTGTGTGTGAACTTTGATTGTTCAATTTGGCTTGTTGTTTACTGCACTTACTATTATGTTGTGCATCTAATCAACCTCCATGCTATCGACAATTAGTCATCAGCCACGTTAGCTTTGGGGGCCATGAGAGAATCGTACCAGCATTCGTGCTGACCCCCTTTGGGGGCTGTTTTTTACTACATAGGTGAAGATCAGGAGGCGGCCGTCGCGAGAGTAAGAAGGGGTACAAGTGTTGCAGGTTAAGTGTGCCTACGAGTTGTGCATGTACACTCGTATGGCAATTGAGTTTAGTAAGATGTATAGGATGTGAGGTGTTTGTAAGATGAATATGTATTTGGATAAGTTTGGTTGTACTAATGTTCTGTAAATTCTGTAGTCAGACAGTGGCAAGGTCCTGAAGTGTAAAGAATTCCGCTGTGACATGTTTATATATATGCTGTTAAGTTGCGAGACCACATTTGGATTGAGCTGGGGTGTTACAAAAGTGGTATCAGAGCGTAGTTATGCTCTGAAGACAAGAATTACCAAACTTAGGAGAATACTGAGGTTGAGTTTGAGTTATGGGTTAAGGGTTGAGTGATAGAGTGAGAGGTGCGTTAGTCAGGACTTCCCGGTGTTTACCGGATATCCATAGTACCTAGACCCGCCCTCCACGTCCCTAACCCTGAAAATGTGGACAAACGCCAGAGAGAAGAAAGCCTTCTCTTACTCGGGGAAACCCGATCCGGCAGTTAGCTCACAGTAAGCAATACGAGAAACATCTTGTTGCACAACAGTTAAGGAGAACTTGGAGATTTTTAATGGAGCGCATCGGTGAAACCGCTACCAACGGAACTTTACCAGTAAAAGGACGGAAATTACCGGTAACATGGGTCGACATGCTACGCAGTCAAAATAACCCGCAATACCAATGATAAGGAAAGCACTACGGGTGCAATAGAAAGGAAAAGGGGAGCGACATGAGTACCGGATAGTGGTCCGAGGGAGCATAACAGTAAGATAATACAAAGCGTGAGGGATAAGATTCCTGGAAAGTCCAGTTAGAAACGGGAACTCCAGACCCCATACAATGAGGAAGGTTACAAGACCTGGCCGACATAGTGCGGATGACGGTAGAAACTCATACAATTGTATACCGAAATAGGACTACGATGTAGTGCCTAAAGGAGAATCATTACTTAGTGACTACGGCAAAATATGTGGAAACGGGATTGAGGATTAAGGCATAAGAAAATATTAAGGGGTTCCCTCAGGAAGAGGAACGCCCTGATGAAGGACAGTACTGTCAAACAACAAGGAAACTGTCGGATGGTCAATTATCCAAAATAAAAGATTATCGAAGGAGTCCTGAGGACTACCAATTACATGGAAATTAGAAGGAAGTATCACTATCAATGTACCTTGTACCAATAACCCATCCTGCATGGCGCACTTGCCACAGCAAGTGCTACCACGGTTAAGCTACACGGAAAGCCATCATGGCAAGATAGGAGAACGCTACAGTTGTAACACATATTAATACCGGATTGTAAATCCATAGGAATGGAAAAATAAGACCTTGGAAAGGCCCGACGGCCTGACCATAATGAGATGAGGTGACACACCAGTCAGCCGGGAGCGGAACTTGGACATAATATTAGACCATATGGATGTTAGCAACAGTACAACGTACTACGACAACAACAACCGACAGTGCGGTAAGAACACCAACCCGGATCTCAAAGAGGAACCTAAGAGATCACTCAATGATCCGAGCAATACACTAGTAAGTACAACATTCATGGAATGCAATGATAATAAGAGATCAATAAAGACAGTCGACTGAACGACTTCCAACAAGGATGGGATAAGACTCCCAGATTGATCACTAGAATACCAGTAATAAGCATTCTTCAATGAAGATGTTGGAAAACCCAGAAAACAAGAGTAAAAGAAATGAACATAAACTATAACCCACTAAGGATTAAAGATATACAATCCCGACAGAGGGAAGCTCAGAAGATTACCCACACAGAGCGGCATAGTCGAGCCAAATAACTGATGAATGACAGCTAATACTGTTCGTCTAACTCATTAACAACCCAAGTATGATTGATCATCAACGGGTGGCGTAGTCAACGGAAGTTGAACGAAGCGTTGAGATGGAAGTATAAGATGACAGGATGATAACCAACTTGGACACCGTAAGGCAAACGCCTAATACGAACCTAACCTTGACTACTAAAAGACATAAGTCTAGTAAAATGACAGTATTGTCAAAGACATTAAGTAACCTCAGATCACCTGAATAACTTCCATAGCAGGAAGCAGGATGCAGCAACTTACCATGAAACCCGATACTACATTTAGTATGTAACCTAACGGTGGATAGTGTTCAAAGAACCAGAATCTTATAAGGATGACCTGCAGATGAGTAAGAGTACAAATAATGAACTAAGGCATTAAGCACTAAGAACCTACGAGCCGAGGATGTTAACCACATCAGAGCCCGAGACACATTAAGTTGTAAGAGAGCCTATTTAAGCCATGAGGAACTACAATTCGTAGATATGAACGGTTACCAAACCTATAACTTAGATTGTGGAAAATATTGCCAGGAAAAGGCGCCAATGAGAATAATGAGATAGTACACTGGCAGGAGCAGAGAACGAACCATGCCTTTAGGGTGGGGATACCTCTCCTTGTTGTGAGGCCATGAGTGGGAATAAACCCCTCAAAAAGGGCTTTCACTTATTAGAGATGTAATACACTTCTGTTAGAGAATGAAAACTATAAACCTTGAGATTACCTTAGAACATACCAGATGCACTTGAGTAGAAGGAAGGCTACAGAGACAGACCTCATATCCAACACCCATGATTTAAGAATCAGCAATCGTCAGAGATAAACATTGTGAGTGCACATAATGACACATCAAATGACCAATGCTCAGAAGAACTTGTGATTCAGTGGACGACTTCTTCAGGAACCGGTTAAATTACATGGTAAGCAACGTCATAAGGATGAAAGAATGCGAGGGAAATCAGCACCTACTTACGAATCTGAGATTGGAGCAGAACACCTTCGTATTAAGAGTCAACTATTTTACAGCACGGTAACACAACAGAATACACCGGAATGAGAGAACTCCCAGTGGTTTACACCAAGAAGGGATTGAGTATAAGGTACGACATTAGAATAAGTGAACAAGAGGTTGCACCATTAATGGGCAACATGGTAAGGGCCCACTACCACGGTAGTAGTGGTCGTGAGTACAATAGTTAGATAAGTGGATTAAGTCATGGTGCGCGGTAAGGCGACCATTATGTATAAGCCGTCAAATATTGACACTGAGGCAATTAGATTTATGAGTTAAGACCAGCATAAGTAAGGAAATAAGATGGTAGACAAACTGTGCATTGATGCCAGTAGTCTGGGCCTAGTTAAGTAAGATTTCACAGGAAGCACACTACCCAATCCCTAAGGAACTGGAAGTGCATTCCTAGTAGAACAGATATGAGAAAGAAGATAAGAGGCTCTATGGAAAGAGACCTTAGTCACTAAGAGACCGAATCAGTACGGGATACAGGAAGAACTAGAGCATACAATACCCAAGAACATAGTAAATGGATTTTCCTTGATTAAATCAAGAAGAACAATAAGTGTTATTATGGAACTGATGAAAGAGGAGATCGACAATAGAATACTTCACGACTAGCAATAGCTAAACGTGTGACGGACACTATGAGTTTACTAAAACGAGACGTGGGACGACTGCACCCCACAGGGGCTTGCAGGCCTGACACGCTCATTTATGAGTTAGTTCGGGTAAGTAGTAATGTACCAGTAAGGTACCCCATGCATGTAGACGAGTGGTGTAGGGAACACGGGAAGTAGTCGACTCCGTACCACGGACAACGATGCAAGATCAAACGAGAGCAGCTACTACCACAAACAGTCGAAGAGAAGAATTCAGATTGAACAACAACACAAAGGAATCAGAAAACAAATAATTAAGGACTATGAAGTGCGAAGAGCACGGATTGTTAAGCACAGACATTGCACATGTCTTAAAGTGTTAAGGATAAGACTGTAAAGCGCATTAAGCACTAAACAGTAGTTTCAGATTAAGAATCATCCTCGGACCAAAGGTCAAATGGAAAGAACAATTTAGACATTCGAGGAACCATAAGAATACAAACATTAGAACTCCAGGGAGGTTGGATAGACGAGCTATAACATCAAGGCCGTGTATATAAAGATAACACGTGACCATTGAGAGACCTTTAGTGCTAAACCATAAGCACGCAAGAGAAAGATATCTGATACCATAAAAAGATAAGAGAGGTAAATAAGCCTAAAACTATCAGAGTCGTGCAGCGGAAGCTAGCAGATCACACTAAGTTAAGGAAATGGTATGAGTACCGTTAAGAATCTCGATACAGAGACTAAGTCATTTCTGATCGAATTATAAGTAAGATAGATGACATGGAAGCTAGAATGCTTGGTGAGAATTAGACATCTTGAACCTATGTTCAAGAATGATGTGGTGTTGATTACGTGGGTGTAATCCATTTAAGGGGGGTAGAGCGAAAACCGCTTAGCGTATGTTTGTGTACTGAGTACATAAACTACGGTGTGCATAGCACAAAATAATTGAGAATATGTTTTACATAAACATTTTGAGATAAAATCATGGTTATTGCACACAGAAGATGGAATACCATACATATTAAGTACCTATCTTGTTAACTCCGGTGTGAGTACAAGTTAAGAGAATTAAGGAAGAGGATAAGGATATTTAAGGAAAAGGAATATATGAGGTATGAGTCGATATGAAACTACATGTGAGATAAGAATAAGATAATATAGAGATACTATTTGACATGAGTATGAGTTAGGAAATAGTAATGCTATGTGGTATGAGACGGTGGAAGTGGTATGAGACGGATATAGAATTTAGTAGGAATTTAAGTCTTGAGGTAATTACTAAGAGATGAATTGGGAATGTTTGATGGACTGAGTCCACACTTTGAGATGTATTGATTATGATTAGAAGAACTAAGAAGATAGAAAATTGGACATGAGTGAATTATCTGATGCTTGAAAATGACGTGGGAGGTGGAACTTGATTTTCTAGGGAGCAAGGGAAACCGAACACAAATTGGGGTGGAAGGATAGTTCAACACTGATGCTGATCACATCAGGGTTGGATGACTCCTGAAACTCCCTACTAGTGGTCACAATTAAATCACGCTATGGATAGAGGCCTTAGGATAAAATGAAATTGGAGTTGATTTTATTTTTAATTAGAGGAATTATTCCTCACATGACCTGTAAAAGGATTACCTTTTTACTGAGTCTCGCCCATGAAGTCGAGGACGTACAGGCCTTTGTTTCGGACCGGTGACATGGGGAGAGCAGAGTGTTTTGTATTCTGGCCCATGGTGACGAGGACGAATGAGCCATTGTCTACGGACCGGTGACATGGGAGAATACGTTGGAAATTATGTGAATGTTTTAATCATCAAAAGGAACAAAGGGAATTTTGAGTGCTATACATGCGTAAGCATGTTGTGTGATATTTAAGAATAAGCATATGGAGGACTAAGGATTCAATGAGTGAGTATACATAAGTATGATCTATATGATCTGGAATGAGGTAAGACATGTATTCTAATAAGATAAGATGCATGGGAACTTTGGGGACAAGTTCTTTTAAGGGGGGTAGATTGAAATACCCCAAACCTAAGTATGCTAAGTAAACATCAATTATGATGTAGAGGCTAGAATATGCCTTTAAAAGATTGGTAGACAATTTAAATCAAGGAAAACACAAAAAGTGCCTTAATGGCAATTTGGGCAAAACATGCTCTAAGCTTGGAGTGACTTTGATTAGCACCCAAACACCATTATAAGACTTTAGTAATATGCTAATGGACATTTTAAATCACAGCAAAGAAAAACCAAGCCAAAAACAAGTTAAAACACAAAAATGTTCTAAGAAGTCTTTAAAGCACATTTTTTTAGAAATTGTCTTAGAATGAGTTTTGAGTGGCTAAATGTCCATCATTACTTTTAACAACATGTGTAAATAGTATCACATTAGGAACCTAAATCAATGGAAATCAAAAATTTCAGAAATTGTGCTGAAATACCCCAAACCTTAATATATTGTTTAAACACTTAAATATGGTGTATTAAGACTAAAAAGAGTCTTAGAAACATTAGTAAACAAATTTAAACAAAAGGAAACACAAAATGTGCTTTAAAGTCAATAAGAGCCAAAATGTGCTCTAAGCTTGGGATAAACTTGGTTAAGACCTAATGAACTTACCAAGACCTCATTTATACACTAATGAACATATTAAATCAATTACCAAAGAAAACCAAGCTTGAAAACAAGTTTAAACACAAAATGTGCTTTAAGGAGTCTTAAAGCACATTTTTGAAAAATTGTCTTGTAAATGAGTTTTGAATGGCTAGATGTCCATCATTACTCTTAAATATATATGTGTACTATATAATATCACATTTGGGTGTCTATATTAGTGGGAAATCAAAAATTTCACTTCTATGTGCCTTGTTTTATGAATAGTAACTTTTATAAGCTATTTGTAACATATGTTTGTATAAGTATTTAAATTGACAAACAAAGACTATATTACCCTCCTACTACTATTTGGGGCCGGTTTTTAAGGTTGGTGACACACCACCTTTGTTAGCTTGTTAACAAAATAAGTAAACTACTTAAGTACCCTTTTACTTTATAAGTATAAATATCTTCATAAAGTAAATTCTATCTCATTCTCTCATTTCCTTTCCTTGCTCACACGGTTTCCCACCTCTCTTCTTCCTTCCTTCTTTGTTCTCTCACGATAGAACCACTACCACCATTAAAACACAAGCTTTGATCTCTTGTAAAACCTTGCTCACTTGTCCAAATCAAAAACAAACACCACCAATCTCTTCCTCTCCTCAAGCTCTTCATTTCTATCTTCTCCAAACTTCAAG
>CM041779.1:204739076-204758046 GCA_023374045.1 Limonium bicolor | reverse complement strand
TAATGACCAAGGCTGATTCGCACTGGTTTGGGAGATAAAGCTGTCTAAAGTTGCCTACTCGATCACGGTGGTATTTCTGCCCAGATTATCCTGAAACCGACTAGGTAAACACAGATCTTGTGAGATCTGTAACTTTCTCCCTAGTTCATCAAATTCAATGATTCTTCCACTAACGTCTAGAGTTACATGTCTAGTTTGGATTGTGATAGGTTTCGTGAATCAAATCCCTCACAGTTGGCGCGAGTTGATTCGAGAAGTTGCCTACCTGAACTGCACATGAACTAACAAGTTTCCAGAATTTCCGATTTGATTCTCCCCGTTAATGCAATTCCGGTGAGTTTCTGATCAAATTGCTCCGTTGTTGCAAATCGTAACTTCATTACCGGTCAAACCCACATGCCAATTTAGTCTATTACGGATTACAATAGGGGAATTTGTCAAATTCAAACCGAAACCAACCTATAAACCCTAACTTCGACCCAGATTTGAAAATCTTCAATTCTGCATGATAATTAGGGAAATCGGTACCATTAGAACCAGAATTTAATTTCGAATCCATAGGAACAAGAATCGTCGAATTTCGTTCTATAGATTGTGAGATATTGAGGGATTAGTACTCGGGTGCGATTTGGGAGTTTTTGATGAACTCACAAGATGTAGGCCGTTGATTGCGGTTAATAGAAATGAACGGCCGAGATTAGAAGGTGGGGGTTTAAGTTGTAATAATTTAATATGTTTTCCAGAATAAAGTCCTAACTTACTAGATTTATTTAATGACCTTCCCTAATGTATTTTGAGACAAAATTTTAACCATAGATTCCTTATAAAATGTAGTTTATTTTGATGTAAATTAATATGGGTTTTGAGTTTTTAAACGTAAATTATAATTTTTGTAAGTTTTGTGAATTTTGGAATTGTTTGGATAATTTAAAAAGGTATTTTTATGAAAGAAAAATTTTATAATATGTCTAAAATGTTATAGTTTCTATATATTAAATTTGGGGATTTTTAGACAAGAAGAAATAGGTCTAAAAATTGTAATTCTGAATTTTTCCTAAGGTATATTATAATATAAGGTTTTGAATGTAACAAAAATTAAAGTATAGATGATTAATAAACTTTGTAGGTTGAGAATAATAAAATTATACTAAACTAACATTTAATACAAAATTTGAAGTAATATTTTGAGTACAAGCTTTTAAGTGAACTGAATATATATATAAGAAATTTAGTCAATCTATGTTTGTACCAACTAGATAATGCGGAGGGTAATGTACTTAAATTAAACTAAGGGAAATACTTTATTTTATAAATTATATACCGGGAGTGGATAGGTGTAAAGGTTATTAAAGATAATTAAATACAATAAGAATTTCTTAAAGAATGTTTAGGATAAATCCTAAGGAAAATATATGTGTATATATAAATACATTAGAAGTAAATAAAAGAAGTAACATACCTTATGAGAAACATAATAAGAGGGAAATATTAGGATAAACCTAACTCATATGTGACAATTAAAATATTAAATGTTAATGTGACATCTAAGTGGACTATTAGGGGGAAATACATATCCTAAACCTTAAATAGGTATTAAAGTAAGTTAGCCAAGTGTAACTAAAGAGTTTAATTAAGCTAAACATATATTCAGGAGTACGTAAATGGAATAAATTAACATGTACATTAAAGATTTAATTACAAGATCTACCCAAATCCTTAAGAGAGAGTAATTGTAAACCAAAACTATAGACTAGTAAGAATGAAAGATGTGTAGCATTATAGTTCCTTAACTAATCAATGGTTGGAATACCTTAATTATAGGTGATTAGTGGAAGTAGTTTGCATTTTCAAGTTTGGTTACTGCTTCTACACATACCAGGTACGATTTCTCGTACTCAGATACTTTTACTAACGAACTTTATGGAATGTTTTGAGAAACGCTAATTGAGCTTGAATGGATTTCAAAGGAAACTATTTGTGTGACTAACTCAGCTTGATGTGACTAACTGAGCCTTGAATGTACAACTCACATGATCATTGGTTCCTCTTATATGGTTGTCTCATTAGATATTAATTGTTGAGGGTTTACGCCTCTGCACTTTGTAGGACTGAGTGTTTTGGTATTGCACTTGTACAGTTAATAATCTAGTGGGAATATGGGAAATGTCAATCTTGGTAAACTCTTCTTTTGACTCTGGATATTGTTTCATCCATGAGCTGAGTCTTTGTTGTGATGTGCGCACATCTTCACCGGTAAACAGCGAGGGGCTGTATATCCCCTGTCCAATCGGACGTTGTAAACAGCGAGGGGCTGTATATCCCCTGTCCTATCGGACGTAGTTAACAGCGAGGGGCTGTATATCCCTTGTCCCAAAAGGGACGTGATTGCCAGCAGAGCCATCTCTTCCAATTGGTTTCATTCCACTCTTGAGTTGTTGGTTCATGGATTTCTTCCTTTCTTTCCTTAGTCCTTGTGACTACTTGAGTCTTTCTACTCTTAACTGGAATTAAATCTAACTTTAGCATGGGATGTTCACTAACTCATGGTGTGGTTTTAATTGACTAACTTTACCCTTTTTTGTTGTCTATCTCTATTCTTTGCTTGTTACTTTGACTTGGTGATTTTGAAGTGCCTTGTTCCTCTGTTTTGTTTTAAGAGTTTCTTTCCAAGTTACTATATTGTTTAAAGATTATGTTTTAATTTCTGTTATGAGAATAGTACCAGTTCCATTCCAGGGAACTGACTCACCCCTCCCGGGGTGGGCTGCTTGGTTTTATCTTGCAGGTATGAATTGTTATACAGGTGGCCACGAAGAGAATGAGTGTTTGGGATGGGAATTAGGATTTGTGGAGCGTTGGCGTATTTTTCTATTGTTAGGTTTATGTTATGTTTTCTCGAGTTCAGACCGTAGCATTTGTATTATCCTAGGTTATAATTGGTGAGGTTTGGTGTCGGGTGTTTGGAACCCGATGATCTGTATTCGCCTTAGTATTTTATTTCCGCTGCATTTTCGTTAAATAAGGGCGTTATATAGGTTGACCATGTTGACCAAATCAACTAAGTTGACCAAGGAGGTCAAGTTGACCAACTCATTTATCTGCGCCTCTTGCCATGATGTTCGCGCCTACATCCATGATTGCAGCTCATCATGGCTGTCTTCATCACTTGCATGTAAATGCAGCCCATCATGCAGCTGCACCTCTCTCGACAAAACAGTCCGCGCCTCTGTGCATGGCCAGGTCCAATGTCCCCTTGCATGCCCAAGAATTAACGTGTCGCAGCACATGTGTGTAAATACGAGACCCAACATGTAATAATGTATGAAAGCCCACATGAATGTGTGTTGACTCCTCATGTCAGACAGCTCCAGTCCACCAGCATGCATGGATCGATCATGATCCATATACTCCACGTAAACACGATCCAGCCTATATACATTTCTCACGCATATCATCGCTGATCCGGGAATGTACCATCGTTTAAACCCGGACCATGCCTAAATTTATGCAGTAGCCCCCCCCCCCCCCCAGGTGTGGTCCGGGTATGTAAATCTGGACACATACCTGCACCATACCAAAAATTCACCAGAAAGCTCCTTTTTATGTCATTTTGGTCCCGTCTTGATCGTTAAGTTCTTGACATGTGTTCTTAGACCTTTTATTTAGCGATTTTTACCTGTTTTAGATAAAACCACATGTGAAGGAGTTCTTCGCATATAACATAAAATAACATATACGTAAGAAATTTATCATATAAACCAATAAAATATTAATCACATTGAGCTTTAAAACATAGATAAATTCCACACTTATCAGGGAATGTATTATCACATTGCACACATCCCAACCTCATTTCATTCTCTTAACATTAATTATCTTCCTTTCTATGTTGTGTCCTATTACATGTACCTAATGCTTGTGGAACGGGAAGCTGCTCTAGGATTAGGAAGCTGGATTTCAACTAGGACTATCGGGGTCTTCTGTTCGAACACAAGTAACGGCTGGTACATCTCTTTGGATCTTTACCAGCTCGACTGAGGCGGCATCAATGTTACCCCCCACCCACCATAGCACCTCTTCTCATAATTTTGAATGTTTACTCATTTTCATCATAAATTTTAATTTTCTATTATTTGTGTCCCTTACTGTAATTATAGGTATAATTCATTTTTTATTTCATGCTCTTATGTTATCACTTTGTTCTTATAGATGTTAGAGTTTCATTTTGATATAATTTCAGCAAAACCATCATGCATAGACTATCGAATGTGTTTGTCAATATTGTCTTTTAGATAGATGGGTTTGACCTGTTTGGGTTGTTGTAATTCTCAGCCCACATTTTATTGTTGGTTCGGGTTTTGACTCTTTCGTAGTCCATACTGGGCTAGCATAGATGACCTTAGACAGCCTCCTTATGTAACACCCCTCATAAACAAATACGTATTAGTCACTCACGTTAATAGAAAAATAACACGTCTTACAGCGGAAGGATAATCAACAACTTAAAACTCATTCGGGTGTCACTTGCTGTCACCCGCCCATGCGAGTAACGAAGCAGAAACTATATCCAACACTAAACAACAACACTACTAAACCGCTGTGACAACGAGATATCCTATACAGCCTCCTTATTGGCTGCCCTATGGGTCTTACGCATGCCTAGAGTTATTCTAGGTAGTATTCACGTTCGAGTCAAAGCTCTAGAGACCGACAATGTCGTGTCCCGTTCCTAAGTGTTTTACTTATGTTATAACTACATACTTGTAATACTTAGCGTATTAGGTCAAGCAACGATGGTCACAATCACACATTTCGCATATGTAGTTTTGTATAAGTCGATCTATAGTCGACGTAGTATTAGTCCCGTAGGACGTTCGTGCATAAATAAATAATGCAGTAAACATAGCTACCCATCACACACATAAATCACATACATACATTCACACAAGTTATTTATCAAACAAATCTGAGCCCGAGGAATTCCTCAGGACAACTCGGATCAAACCCCTTTACATACCGTACACCGTGTCTAGATTCGTGCCGTGCAGACCACTAGAGCTTTCGAGCGCGTATGTCGGAAGTGCGATCTAGTAATACAAGGAACGCTAAGCGTCAATCCACATGACAGTACAATTCGGTATTTCCGAATAACGTTTGAAATCTCAGTACTATATCCCCAGACTTAACACTTGTTACTAGTTAAAGTACCATTATTTTGAAACCCCTTACACGTCATGTGAGTTAATACTCGGTTTACGATAGAGTATAAAACCTTACGTTTTACACTTATGATACTTCATTAGGGTTTATTTATCAAACCCAAGTCTTATACTAACCTTAGTATTTTATGTCGTTGTAACTATAGTGTATAACTTTATTTCTTGGTACGTGTTTATCTATATATGTATGCATTTAGCATAACAGTTTGAATAACTATATTCTTGACCACATAATATCATTTGTGTTACACTCATATCATGATGCTATATAGCATAATGCTTTACATAACTTTAGACTTATAACATATGGTTTCGGTAGTTGTTATGTATACCGAAAATAGTATACACATGTGTTACACTTGAATTCCTTTACCGTATAATTCTTATTAACCACATTGTGACCCCATAACTTAAAATATGTTGTAGGTATTAAATTTTATAACACCAAAAACCTTGTGGTAAAATATAACCCAAGGTCTTTTCACACTTGCTTAGTTATCGGTTACATATATATATATATATATGTACATCTAATTTCCTTTCACATCTCAAAATCACCATCCCACCATTTCTATTACAGAATAATAGACTTTTAGGACTGCATCACAACTTTACCTCCCCTATGAACTTACTTACACAGAAGGAACAATCAATCGAAATTTCATAGGCAATCTTACTGTACCACTACTTCATTGTTCCTGTTTAGGTTATTCCGTTTGCTCCTAAAACTTCCAATGGAAGCACCAGCCTAGTTCACTCTCCTAGGAGTATCTTAGGTTCATTCATAACTCAATTCCACCCTCCGTATCCTTCTGTAACAGGTTTATACAGAAAGCCATTCATTTCTGAAACAATTGGAAACTGATGCATTAAGTTTGATAAGTTATTCCTCTTCTGTTTTGTTTCTCCTTCCTTGATCTGGTTTCCTCTTCACTCTCTCCCCCACTATGCTTAGCTACTTAGTTCATGGGGTTATTACAGTTTCATTCTCATAGGGATTGGCTTACTCAGGGACAGGAAAAGAAACTGCTATGACAGGAAAGGGACTGATCTCTTTCTTATCTGTTTTTCCTCCTTTCGGTTTGACAGTTAGCTTACAGTTTTCTTTTCTGTTTTCTTCCAGGATGCTACATTTTAGTTAAGTGAATTAGCAAGATTTTAAGCCCTTGAACCACTCAGTGCAAACCCCCTTTAGGCACTCTACAACTTAGTTATACCGAAACAATGTTTCTGAAACTGCAACTGGAATTCAGAAACCGGTGTATACTCTTATTCTCACCTCTACTGTTTTCTAAACTGACCTATCACTCTTTCCTGTATACATGAGTTGACATTTCATTCTTTCTCTCATTGTCTTCACTGAGGTAATAAACATACAAAAACAGAAGTCTAAGGATTAAAACTGAAACTAAGGTCGATGTTCCTTCCTTCTGTTATTTAATTCAGTTTGTTACATTGGCTAGCCCCTCTCAATGTGTTTATGTCTGAGCTATCAGGTTCAGTAATTTTTCTCTTCTTTAAACAACCTCAACATCTTGCTGTTACCTCTACTGAACAGATTTACACAGAACTCAAAAACCCAGAACTAAAAGAAAAGAAATAGACAGACTGAAACTGATGTATGATTCTTCTCTGTTTGTTCACGTGTTTGAATTCCCAAACCTCTCTAAACTGTTGACCCTGTCAATCTGGTGTGTTATCAAGTTTCTAACTCAAGCTAACCCAAGACAGCCTTGTTACAGATACAGAGATAGTCAGGCACTGAAACTGGAGCTAATTCTCGAAACTGATAAAACTGAGAATTGCTAAGGTTTTGTTTTGTCCCCTTTCTCAGTTCCTTATTCTTGTTTCTAATTCCCAGACGGTTTAACCCTTAGTTAAGAGTCTTAGTAAGGTTTTAATTCTAAACAACCCAAAGTACTGAGGTAGAGCCACCAAGACCTCTTACCCCACCAGAAGTCTAGAAAGTCAGAAACTGAATAAATGCAATGACTGAAACAGAAAGACTCAATCTATTTTTTTTTCTTTAGTCTTTTCGTTATTCATGAATTAACATTTCGATTCATCCCTCCAACCTTATTACCTAGTTACTTAAGTATTCAATCAAGCTTCTACACTCAACTAAGTCCCAAAACACTTGTTACAGACACATAACTATCCAACACTGACTGAAAAGAATCTAAAAACTGAGGAAGAAGAAAGAAACTGAAATCTGAATTGTTGTTGTTACAGAGACAGCATTGCAAGACTGGTTGACTCTCTTTCTGGTTTTCTGAGAGTCCTTTATCCTAAACTGTTTAGACAGTCCCACCAACACCAAGGCATTTTAAAGTATTGCAATAGAAAGAGTATTTACAATTGGAATCTGTTACATATATTTCCTCTTCCTCTTCTATTTTCCTTTCTGTTTTTACTCACGTGTTGCTCTTCAGTTTTCTCTCAATACTAGTTCAGGTAGTTTAGGACGTGATAGTTTTTTTTCCTCTTTAAGTTCCAACAGATTCAAAATAGGTTTACCACCCCATTTTTAGGCTCCTGAAAGTTATTATACAAAAAGATTAGGATGACAAAATCTGCACTCTAAACTGGTAAATCCTCTTATCTGTCTTCTTTTATTTATTTACAGTGGTTTACAGTTTTTTTTCTTCTATACTACCTACATACCTAGTTAAGTGGGTTGGTAATGTTTTAAGCTCTTGTACTATTCAATGTCACCCTTTTTACTTCTCTGTAACATTATTATACAGAAACAAGAAGTTCCTGAAACTACAATTAAAATAGAAATGCTGTTTGTTCCTACTGTTTTCTTTTCTGTCAGTTTTCTAGATCAACCTACACCTCCTTCCAACTGCGTACCCATTTTAGTTAAGGTTTTGTCGAGATTTTAACTTTAGCACAGACTCAAAGCAACACAGGTAACCCCAACTCCACCTGTATTATCAGAAACGTGACATGCATGACAGAACTGAAACAAGTTTTACATTCAACTATTTTTTTCCTCTCTTTAATGCCCATCTAATTCTCCTATATTCCTCCAGTTAGCCTACTCATAGTATAATGTCTTGGTAAGGCTTAAGTTCCTTGTCCAACCCTACAGCCATTACCTTGTTTCTGAACTGGTTTATACATGGAAGAAAATTGTAGAGATTATCTTTGTCTCCTGCGTTGGTTTCTTTAACTGATTCTTACAGAGAATCTCTGAACTAATTCACCTGTTGTTTAGCTCTTATAAGTAGGTACATTTGTTACTCTTGCATCAGGAAATACTAGTTACTTACACAATGTTTATTTCTCAAAACCGTACACAGATAAAGACTTTGGTTAGCTCAGGAGTGTTTTACCTTAAATCCTTCTTTCTTTCTGAGTTTAAGCTGGTTCTCCCTTGTGGATTCTCAGTACAGATGAGATTTCCAGTGCTCTGGGTCACTTGACGACAGCTGGGAAAACCACCCTGAGGTTAACCCGTAATAACTCAGAGAAAAATACATGGGTTGGAGTAGATCTAGGGTAGTCATGATCATTACCTTGTCTCTTTTCTCTTTTTTTTTGCCGTGAATGGTGCAGCAAGGGAAACTTGCTTGGTCTTGCTCCTTCACCCAACTGAGTCCTAACCTCTGATCCATTACGTGAAGAAAGACAGGAAAGAAAAAAAAAGAGTGTTCCAGCTCTGCTAGGATTATTATGGTAGTAAGGAGGAAGGCAATGTGTAAGCTCAGTGTGATCGGGCACACAAAACGGATGCAACAGATGGTGTGGAAACCGGTTGTAGTTTACCTTATTGAGTTTTGTTTTTCCTTGAAGCGGTAGTGGCTTGTTGCTCGTGGAGTTGATGCGTTCTCCAGGGACTAGATTCCCAAACAGGTCTATGCAGAAGTTAAAGAGATCGTAAGGTCGACAGCGGGTGAAGCCAGTACAGAACAGAAGGGGAAATGGGCAGTTACTCTACCTTACGTGAAGCAGCGGCTGGGTTGGTCTGCTTCAGGTCTTGCACACTGGGGATGAGTTCCCGCATAGAACAGAAGGCAACTAGTCTCGTTAGACAGAGACACTGGTTCAAGAAGGAAGGCTGAGTGGATTTATCGGTTCTATGGAGCTACTGAGATCAAGACAATGCAGGTGGTTGCAAGTTACAAGAGGGATGTTATGGGCGATTGAAAAAAAATATAAGCTTGTCGCGTGGAAGTTTATGGGCAATTAGAAGAATAATTAGCTCTGTCGTTATGGAAGTTTGGAGTAGTTTAGACTTTGGGGTCTCGAGAAACAGGTGAGTAGAAGCATTGCATTGGGGCGTGTTTGTCCCTGTTCTTCCCTTTGTGACCTTAGTAGCGAGATACTTGTTTACATTTGTGGGTATCTATTACCGAATTCGAGCATAGCTCAACCGGTTAAGGCTTCGGGAATGGTACGAAAGGTCTCGAGTTCGAATCCTGGCTAGAGTGTGTTTGCTCTTTTTTTTTGTTTCAGCCTTATTATGCCTATTTATTGTATATAAGTGACTGTATTAACTTGTCGCGTTATTTGTTATGTGTACATATATATATATGCGGTTATTTTGTTATGTCACATTATTGATTATACTTATATACGGATACGACTATTTTATTTGTCGTGTTTTAGCTATATGCTTTCGGTCATATGTACCTGTGAGCCTCGATTTTAAACCCTATCCTATGTTGATTAAAGCTGATTAGGATCTGATTGGGTTTTAGGTCCACTTATAGCCTAAGATTAATAACTATGTCATAAAACAATAATTATTAAAACCTAAGCTAGCTCACTGGAACCTATTATGAGTCGCCACCTAATTTTAACCTAGATCAAATTAGGAAAGGAGAGTTCGGGTTCGGGGGCTTGATATTCGACTTAATTAGGGTTCAATTACTTTCATTACCCTTCCTAGGTCGTTTTTCCTCTACTTAGTTTATTTACGGCTTATTACGAGTCGTTTTAACCTAAGTGCGCGAGCTTCTGTTTTTTTGTGTTTTTTAGCGTTTTTTGACAGAGAAATAAAGTGAAATTAAAAGCTACCTAAACTAGGGTTTCGGAGGCAGAATTAGGTCGAATTTTGCTTACGTCCGTAGCCACGGACCAAACGTCCGAGACCACGGACCCCAGTTAACCTAAATATACAGAAAAGTCGAAATTAAAGGAAAACAAAAATTTGCAAGGTCCGGGGCCACGGACAGGATGTCCGTGGGCCCGGACATTATTAGAAAAAACCTAAATTTTGAATTTTTAGAATCCCGCCGCCGTCCGTGGGTGTCCGTGGTCTCGGACAACGCGTCCGAGGTCCCGGACCATAGGTCCGAGGTCACGGACCACCCACGGACAGGGGTTTTCAGAAGGTTCCCGAGGGTGTTTTGAGCTCAAATTTTATGGGTGTGTAGCCTGAAAGATGTACAAGACGTTAGTGATTGAAAGTTTCAATTTGAATTCGAATTAAGCACGAAACTTAGCAAACAAGTTATCTGACAGAGGCTTAAATAAACAGCAATACAGAAGCCTACGAAGGTTAGTTTGAGCCCAAATTTTGAGGCAAGACAGATAATACCGTGGTGAATCAGGGAAGTGGAGTTTCTACCTGTTTTACCTTCGGATTCACAACGTTTCTTCACACCGGGATTCGTCGAGTGCTCCGTTGATGGCAGACCCGAGAGGATTTCGACCCAAGCTTCTGGTTGTTGGTTGTTGATGATGTTCTTCACGTTTTGGAGGTGGTTTGGTTGATGTTTGATGATTGTTGATGTGTTAGGAGTTGAAAAGTGTGTTTAGGTGGTGATTTCGAGAGATTTTTGATGTGATTTTGGTGCTTGGATGTGTAAAAACGTGAGGAGAATGAGACGGCTAGGTTTTCTGGTTGCTTAGGGTTCTTGAGGTTCTCCTTTGATCATGGGATAAGGTTCCTTATAGACTTCCTTAAAGATAGAAAAAATCCGGTAAAAACCGAGATTTACCGACGTTTTAGCTCAAGGGCTTCCAAAAGGAATTTGATTATGAAATTTCACACATGGGTAAAGGATGATAATTCTGATTTTTCTAAAGTGAGATCGAATTTTTTGGGTATTGGAATATTTTTAAATTCAATTTCTCGTCAGATTCAATCAGAAATTGCTAGAAAATTATTGGAAATTCGAAAAATCAAAATTCCAACGCCATTATGCTTAAAATGTCATCCTCTATCATGGGTTAAAATATCAAAGCATTTCAAGTTGATTTGACCCTTATTTGGAGGAGAGAGAAAGCCTATAGGGGGCTTAGGAGCCTTGAAAAATTACGAAAATGCCCCTGGAGATGACTAAGCTGTCCCTAGTACTCTGAAATGTGCCGATCGAACTGGGAACCCTTGCTACTAGCCTATTAGTAGAGACTCTCCTCCGGGGGGTTGAAATTTTGGGTATAACAGATTGCCCCCCGTCAACTAGACTTTGTAATGGAAATGAAAAGGCTAGTTGATGCTTGAGTGATACCCCAAAATTTTGGATCTTAAAAGGCCCCTCGTGCAACTGAAATCCGACAAGTTGTGTCGAGCTATTCTAAGGCGCTGACTACCTATGAGTAAAGTGGAAGGGTGTCGAGTGGTTCTAAGGTGTCGACCACCTAAAGGTAATGATGAAGTAATGTCAGACTATTCTAAGGCGTCGACTACCTATAAGGATGATATGATGTCAAGCTATTCTAAGGCGTTGACTACCTATAAGGATGATATGTTGTCGAGCTATTCTAAGGCGCTGGCTACCTAAAGTGATGATATGCTGTCGAGCTATTCTAAGGCGCTGACTACCTAAAGTGATGAAAATGATGTCAAGCTATTCTAAGGCGTTGACTACCTGAAATGATGATATGCTGTCGAGCTATTCTAAGGCGCTGACTACCTAAAGTGATGAAAATGATGTCAAGCTATTCTAAGGCGTTGACTGCCTAGGATGTGAAAACTGGATGCAAATGCAAGAATGCTGAAATGCTAATGATGCAAATGATGCTGATGCTGATGATAATGCCGATGATGTTGATGATGCTGATGATGCTGATGATGCTGATGATGCTGATGATGCTCGGATGCTTCTGGGGGACCGAAACCCGTGCCGATGCTCCTGGCTGGACCCAATGTGGACTTATTGCCATCGCCCCCCAAGCCGGTGTGCAGGGATAACTCCTGGTAAAAACCCTGGGGACTTATTGCCTTTGCCCACCATTCGTTGATCCCGAAAATAAGTTGACATCGCAAAAGGAGGATTTATTGCCATCACCTCGCCAACTTTTCTGTCGCCAGGTCTTATGACGAGCCTAAGGGGTTGAAACTAGGTCTTACTACGAGCCTAAGGATGGATCTAGGTCTTATGACGAGCCTAAAGGTTGGATCTAGGTCTTATGACGAGCCTAAGGGATGGAACTAGGTCTTATGACGAGCCTAAAGGTTGGATCTAGGTCTTATGACGAGCCTAGGGATGGAACTAGGTCTTATGACGAGCCTAAAATGGTTCTAGGTCTTATGACGAGCCTATAGGGATGGAACTAGGTCTTATGACGAGCCTAAAGGATGGTTCTAGGTCTTATGACGAGCCTATAGGGATGGAACTAGGTCTTATGACGAGCCTAAAGGATGGTTCTAGGTCTTATGACGAGCCTATAGGGATGGAACTAGGTCTTATGACGAGCCTAAAGGATGGTTCTAGGTCTTATGACGAGCCTAGAGGTTGTTCTAAGTGAAAGTGGGTAAAATGTATGATGGGTCTAAGTGGATGTAGAAGGATTAAGGTTCATGTCAAATCTGGAGATGGTAGTGCTCAAGATGGGCCTACGGATGTTTGGACATGGAGGTAGGGCTTAAGACGGGCCTGTGGGAATTTGACGTGGAGGAAGGGCTTAGGACGGGCCTGTAAATGTTTGTAAGTGGAGGTAGGGCTTAGGACGGGCCTGTGGGAATTTGACGTGAAGGAAGGGCTTAGGACGGGCCTGTAAATGTTTGTAAGTGGAGGTAGGGCTTAGGACGGGCCTGTGGGAATTTGACGTGAAGGAAGGGCTTAGGACGGGCCTGTAAATGTTTGTAAGTGGAGGTAGGGCTTAGGACGGGCCTGAGTGGTATGAGAAGGGTTTGAATCCTTTGGGTTTATGACTTTTGGGCCCCAATCGGTGTCGTTGTTGCAATTGTTGGGACCAACAATTGCCCCCAGTATTTTTCCTTAAGGCAATCTGAATTCTTTAGGATTTTTGGCAATCGATCGGAACGATCGATTGCCCCCAGTATTTTCTCTGATTAATTGCGCAAAACAAGTCTCATTCTCACAAGGTCAAGGTTTATCTTGATGTGGTGCTTTCTATCCTACACTCAAAGTGTTTAATGCTTGCAGTCATGCTCTCATTTTGGTCAAAACATCCCAACCATTGAATTTGACATTTGTTAGATTTACGCGTTCAACCTGTTACTTTCACGTGATTGGATACACAACTACTAGGTCGGAAGTCTTTTAAGCTTATATCGTGGTTATGGGGTGTGATGAATGACAACAGGACAATGGAGGAGTGTTTATGATATGTGGAGCTATAAGGGTGACCAAAGCTGCAACTTGCACCGTCTCTCGGACTTGCCTTCTTTGTATTGAAGTCGTTTGGCTACTTCGTGATGACTTCGCTTGTGAACTTGGGACTTGGAACTTTTGGGTTGTTCCTTGCACCTTCTATCTTCTTTCTGATTTTGGATTTCTTCGAGGCTTTTCAGGTTTGCCTTTCTTCGAATCTCCTTTCCTTCGGGGTTCTTGTGTTTCCCGGTTTTGAACTTCGAGAGCTGTTTTTAATGTTAGCTCATTTGGATCCTGTGTCACTTCGGGACCATTTGCGGATCGTTTCGTCATGCTGGTAGCAGTTTTGCTTCTTTGGACTTGTGAAGTTGCTGTCCGGAAGTCGGGCTCCTTGCTTCCTTTGGTCACCGGGTCGGTTATTCATCATTGGCTGGCTTGTTTGTGGAGTTTGTAGTGTTATAAAAGAGGTCATACATGAAAGGCTCAGCGGGGGTGCCTAGGGTGTAATGTCAGGGTTCACAAGCTTTTGGCTGTGTGGTGCTGTACCTAAGTGCTTCGTCATCCCTGGTAGTTGTCTGTTCTTTGTTACTTTTCATAGGTTTAAGCGTAAATTTACAAATTATCTCCTTCAGTCGGAGTCATGCCGTTTACCTTACCTTTGAATGTGACCTCTCTGGAGTCGTGTAGAAATGACACGCTCTTTCGCTCTTGGTTTTACCGCTCAAGGCACTCTCGCGAAGTGTACACTCGGAGACTTGCTTGCACATTTAAACAAAATAAATATTATTGCTCTTTAACTCAAATTGCCCCCGGTATTATTGTGGGGTTTTCTTGACAAGCCTTTTGAATACCCAGATTATTTGTGGAGGGTGGCTGTATGTGTGGTGGTACATGGCGGTGAGGTCGAGCTGTTTTGGTGGAGTGATGTAGTGATGAAAGTAAAATATGGTAGTGGGATGCTTTCAGTGTACGGTGAAATTTTCCATTGAGAGATGATGAATGGTGGAAGCCAACAAGGTGGTGAGATATTCCTTGCGCACATGGGATGTATGTGATGAAGGTAGTGGATGTGGGCGAAATGACGTGATGACTTATTTATTTTGGTGTTCTGGTTTTGTGAAACTATGCTCTAATTCAAGAATGGAAAGACAACATCAAAGATTGTAATCTTAAGAAAACTACCTAAAATAATAAAGGAAGCTAGCTGCCATAAAAGTTGGAAGAACGACTGGGAAAAGAAAATTACTAAATCTAGAAAACTTCTAAAGTAGTGATGTTGGGCTGTCTGATGCCAACATACTGAAGACTTGAGCTCTGGGCCGTCGGGACGCCTTTGGGATGATTGTGATTGCCTTCCTTCTGAACTTCGAATAGGCCTCATAAAATGTTTGAACTAGGAATGCCTGTGGGTTATGTAGGAGGAATCCGGGTCTGAATCTTTTCCAAGCTGCGAGTGAAGTGCAAGAGCTAGAGTGACTCCTAGGATAGAACAGATTTACGGGCCTGAATACCCTTAATCTAGAAGTGAAGCAAACGGGCTGAAGGAGGCCACACGAACTGTGAATGGGCCACTGGGCCGAGAGGGAAAACCTTGAGGCCCTGGGATTCGTTTGACGTTCTTGTTGGGCCTTGAAGCTAGAAACTGGAATGAATGAGTTACGCAACCTATCTTGGATCCAAATGTTTTGTGCTATGGGCTGAACTTCTGGACTGACAGCGAAGCTTATGGGCCAAAACTATGAATTGGTCTATGGGCCCAAAATAGAATGAGTCATGATTGTGGTATTTGAGCCAGAATGATTGCTCTATATGTGAACTAGAATTTGGGCCGAGTGATCATGGTTGGGCCTAAAAGATGACACCTAGATCCAGGGTTTTGGGTTAGGGTCATGATAAGAAGTCTACGTGGACTAGAATGAGCCCTTGGGCCAGAATGTGTTTGGGCCTAAAGTAAAGCACATGAGCTGGAATGGTCCCTAATTCACAAATGGGCCTAACTTTCTTCGGGCCAGAGAAGATGGTTGCTAAGCCAAAAAAGATTTTATTTTCAGGACTTGTGAGTTATTCCAAGTTCAAGTGGATTACTTTTTTATGGGCCAAGAACTAATTGGATAATACAAATTGGGCCAGAAGAGAAATCACCTAAGTCTAGGCTTTTGGGCCGAAGCCCGAATGACTCACATATTAAACCAGACAGGGCCTCTGGGCCGCAAACAAAAAGAGCTGTCAATTCATGTTGGGCTAGGTTGATGTAGGAGAAGTTCCTATCAATCTCTAGGCTGGGTAGTGGGCCGATCATACAAGCAAACAAGGCCCACACAAATTCAACATGTCCTCACTAGATGTTTTTACCAAACCGGGTATGGATCGATCCGGAGAGGTGCTTGGGGCATGGGCCCAGGTCACCACAAAGGAATAGGGCTTGCACGCTATTCTCTTTGGGCTTCCCCACTTTTTTCACATCACCTGAAGGTGTGCGTCTACGGTCGGGTCTTTGACCGACCAAACAATGGGCTAGGTAAGGACACTGCCAGGGAAACGCTTGGGGCTAAAGCCCAGGTATTAAAGGGATGTGGTTAGACGACATCCTCCTCTTTTCCCCCGCTTATTCACATCACCTAAAAGGTGTGAGTCCCAGACAGGGGACCCTCAAACGGGTCCCGGGATGAAATCAGTTTAGGTGGACCCTCGCTCTCATATGATGCAGGGGTGCAAAAATTTAAAGTGCGCACGAAAGTAAACAACAAAGTAACAAAGCCATAAATAAACAATTTTCAAGTTAAACCCTCTTTCTTAAAATTAAACAAGTTAAAATTAAGAATTTATCCCCAGCAGAGTCGCCAGTCTGTGAGCCTCGATTTTAAACCCTATCCTATGTTGATTAAATTGATTAGGATCTGATTGGGTTTTAGGTCCACTTATAGCCTAAGATTAATAACTATGTCATATAACAATAATTATTAAAACCTAAGCTAGCTCACTGGAACCTATTATGAGTCGCCACCTAATTTTAACCTAGATCAAATTAGGAAAGGAGAGTTCGGGTTCGGGGGCTTGATATTCGACTTAATTAGGGTTCAATTACTTTCATTACCCTTCCTAGGTCGTTTTCCTCTACTTAGTTATTTACGGCTTATTACGAGTCGTTTTAACCTAAGTGCGCGAGCTTCTGTTTTTTTTTTGTTTTTACATTTTTTGACAGAGAATTAAAGTGAAATTAAAAGCTACCTAAACTAGGGTTTCGGAGGCAGAATTAGGTCAAATTTTGCTTACGTCCGTAGCCACGGACCAAACGTCCGAGACCACGGACCCCAGTTAACCTAAATATACAGAAAAGTCGAAATTAAAGGAAAACAAAAATTTGCAAGGTCCGGGGCCACGGACAGGATGTCCGTGGGCCCGGACATTATTAGAAAAACCTAAATTTTGAATTTTTAAAATCCCGCCGCCGTCCGTGGGTGTCCGTGGTCTCGGACAACGCGTCCGAGGTCCCGGACCATAGGTCCGAGGTCACGGACCACCCACGGACAGGGGTTTTCAGAAGGTTCCCGAGGGTGTTTTGAGCTCAAATTTTATGGGTGTGTAGCCTGAAAGATGTACAAGACGTTAGTGATTGAAAGTTTCAATTTGAATTCGAATTAAGCACGAAACTTAGCAAACAAGTTATCTGACAGAGGCTTAAATAAACAGCAATACAGAAGCTACGAAGGTTAGTTTGAGCCCAAATTTTGAGGCAAGACAGATAATACCGTGGTGAATCAGGGAAGTGGAGTTTCTACCTGTTTTACCTTCGGATTCACAACGTTTCTTCACACCGGGATTCGTCGAGTGCTCCGTTGATGGCAGACCCGAGAGGATTTCGACCCAAGCTTCTGGTTGTTGGTTGTTGATGATGTTCTTCACGTTTTGGAGGTGGTTTGGTTGATGTTTGATGATTGTTGATGTGTTAGGAGTTGAAAAGTGTGTTTAGGTGGTGATTTCGAGAGATTTTTGATGTGATTTTGGTGCTTGGATGTGTAAAAACGTGAGGAGAATGAGACGGCTAGGTTTCTGGTTGCTTAGGGTTCTTGAGGTTCTCTTTGATCATGGGATAAGGTTCCTTATATAGACTTCCTTAAAGATAGAAAAAATCCGGTAAAAACCGAGATTTACCGACGTTTTAGCTCAAGGGCTTCCAAAAGGAATTTGATTATGAAATTTCACACATGGGTAAAGGATGATAATTCTGATTTTTCTAAAGTGAGATCGAATTTTTTGGGTATTGGAATATTTTTAAATTCAATTTCTCGTCAGATTCAATCAGAAATTGCTAGAAAATTATTGGAAATTCGAAAAATCAAAATTCCAACGCCATTATGCTTAAAATGTCATCCTCTATCATGGGTTAAAATATCAAAGCATTTCAAGTTGATTTGACCCTTATTTGGAGGAGAGAGAAAGCCTATAGGGGGCTTAGGAGCCTTGAAAAATTACGAAAATGCCCCTGGAGATGACTAAGCTGTCCCTAGTACTCTGAAATGTGCCGATCGAACTGGGAACCCTTGCTACTAGCCTATTAGTAGAGACTCTCCTCCGGGGGGTTGAAATTTTGGGTATAACAGTAGTATACGTGTTTCTGTTGGCATTAATATTTTACCGGTATAATAGATCGGGATCTCTTTCCTTTCCTTCTCCATGATTAGAACTGCGGCAATCACCCAATCCGTTGCAGACAAGTAGAGATAGAGATCCTGACCAAGAGCAGGTACGCCTAGTTTTGGCAACCTCGACTCCTCGTTGCCCAACGATAAAGCCAAGGAATTTCCCTTTTGTTACACCAAGTATACATTGCTCACGGTTTAACTTGATTCGGTATTTATCCAGAGTGTTGAATGTCTCCTCTAAATCTTTCATGTGCTGATCTTTTGATGTACTTTTCATAACTATGTCGTTGACATATGCTTCTACATTACGAGCGAGTTGTTGCCTAAAAACCTTATCAATCATTCGCTGGAAAGTAGCTCCCGCATTTTTCATACCAAAGGGCATTACTTTATAGCAAAAGGTTCTAACCGAAGTAATGAAAGATGTTTTCTCTTAATCTTCCTCAGTCATTTTGATCTGAATGTAACCAGAGAATTCATCTAAAAAACTTAACACAGAACTCTGGTCATTTAAAACAACCAACCTATCTATTGATGTTAATGAGTAAAAATCTTTGGGGCATGCTTTATTTTGATCTAAAATCTACACACA